>ML383345.1:85649-109315 GCA_005239525.1 Nicotiana knightiana | reverse complement strand
TTTATTATGTATCTACTTGAGAGAGAGGGCATATTTAGGTAGTTGTTTGAACAACATCACTCCCAGAGTATAGACAAAATTCATAACCGAGGGTTTAGAGGTTTGATTAGAGATAACGATACCTCGGGTGCAATCTAAAGTGAACTGTAATGCAATATAGCTAGCGTAACTTGAGAGAGTGCGTCTAGTAAATTATCATAATTACTTGAGAGAGATTTATGATGGATAGAGTGTTCATGATTGATAGAGACAACTAATCTAGCTATATGAAGTATCGAGAAGTAAGTTCACCAACGGGGGAAACCATAGCCTTAGACCTTTATCATAATTATTTACAACACATTGTTAGTAATTTTTAGTTATTATTATTGTCAGTAGAATTAGTTAAACATCACCAATTTATACTAAAAAGTCTTGAGAGAATTGATTGAGTAAAAGTTGTGTATTCTAAAGACTTAATTGATACGTAAATTACCTGTGGGATCGACTCTGGGCATAATACCCCAGATTATATTTGCAACGCCCGTTTAGTCTCTTATTAGACATAGTTGAGCGTGATCAAGCGTTTCGGCGCATATTGTAGAAGTCAGCATTTTAGAAGAAATTTCATAAGTCTGGGTTCAAGTGCATTTCAGTGATATTGATGTCCGTTTGGGATTCCGAGTCTGGGAATAGCTCCGTATGGTGATTTCGGAGTTGGGAGCGCGATCGGAAGTGAATTCGGAGGTCCGTAGGTTATTTTGAAGTCATTTGGCTAAAGATAGAAATTTGAAGGTTTTTGAGAAATCCGACCGGAAGTGAAAATTTTGATATCGGGGTCGGAATGCGATTTCGAAAGTTGTAGCAGCACCGTAATGTTTGAATGTGACTTGTGTGCAAAATTTGAGGTCAATCGGACGTGATTTGATAGGGTTCGGCATCGAATATAGAATTTTGAAGTTCTAAGTTCATTAAACTTGAATCGGGTTGCGATTCGTGATTTCAATGTTGTTGATGTGATTTCAAGGCTCGACTAAGTTCGAATGAGGTTTTGGGACTGGTTGGTAGTTTTTCTTGAGGTCCCGGGGGCCTCGGGCATGTTTCGGATGCTCAACGGGTCGATTCTTGCCTTGTGAGGATTGCTGGTTTTCTGGTGTGAGTGCAGCAGGTTTTTACTCTATGCGATCGCGTGAGTGGGTATGCGATCGCATAGAAGTATTGGAGGCTGCTGGGATTTGGCCTATGCAATCGCGTGGCAGTGTATGCGATCGCGTAGAGGAAGATTTGGAGGCCCTGGGAATTTGCTTATGCGATTGCGTGGAGTCGTTTGCGATCGCATAGAAGGTAATTTGGAAAGGCTGCTGGGTTGGCCTATGCGATCGCTGGGTCTTGTATGCGATCGCACAAAGGAAATTTTGGGGTCTCTTGAGATTGGCTTATGCGATCACGTGAAGGGGAGTGCGATCGCATAGAAGGGGTCGTTTGGGCACTAAGTGTTTTAAGACGGGATTTGGGCCATTTCTTCTCATGTTTCTCTTGGTTGGTCAATTTTTGGAGAGTTTCAAGTGGGGATTTTCATCATCTATGTCAGGTAAGTTGTTTCTATTCATTTCAAGTTAAATACATGAATTAGATATGGATTAAAGCATGAAAATTTGTGGAAATTTGAGATTTTTGAACAAAGACCTAGAATGTGTATTTTTGGATTTTGACCACAAATTTGAGCATGAAATTAAGAATAAATTATATATTGGAGTTAGTAAAGTCATGGATAATCTTTATCTTCGAAAATTTTAGGAATCCGGGCACGTGGGCCTGAGGGTAATTTTGTCAACTTTTCGAGCATAATTGGGAATTCATATAAATTGAATTGTTATAAGTATTAGAGTGTATTTTCATTGGTTTGTCCGTTATTTGGATAGTTTTTGGGCTTTGTGCATCAATTTGAGTCATCGGAAGGGCTTGGAGGCCGGTTATGAATCTTCGGAGCGAGGTAAGTCTCCTTTCTAACCTTGTGAGGGGGAATCATCCCCATAGGTGAACTAATTAAATATGTGATACTATTTGTGGGGGCTATGTACGCACGAAGTGACGGGAGTCCGTGCGTAGCTACTATTATGCTTATGTCGGGGTAGTCTAGGACCCGAAAGCATGTTTTACTTGCCGTACTTGTATCTTTGCTGACGAATTTCTAAATGTTTAAACCTTATCGAACTTGACAAATGAATTTCTAAAAAAAGATTTAAATACTATCTTTGTGACCATTAAAAGCAAAATTTTCATTTCTTGGGTAATTGTTTCCCGATATAGACGGGATGGACTGTTTGAATGTGTATGCTTATGTGTGACCGCTTCGCAATTTATATTCCGTGAGTGGGGTGATTCCTTTCCACCACTCTCATGGGATTGGGCCGTTCACCTCGACAGGATTTACGTACCACACTCTTATGGGATTGGGCCGTTGTCCTCGACCTCTCGTCACTACCTCTTCGAGGTTAGGCAGGATACTTACTGAGTACACGTTGTTTTCGTACTCATACTACACTTGTTGTGAATTTTTATTGCACAGGTACATTTATAGATAGTGGCCCTGCTTGACGCAGTGACATGACCGACTTGGAGGCTTAGACGAGCTGAACCATCCGGAGATGACCCGCAGCCGGCAGAGTCTTCCTCAGATGTATTGTATTTATTTTAAATTCCTTGTCCAATTTGTATTCCGGACAAGTATTATAGTATATGTATAATTCTTAGATATTTGCTCATGCACTTGTGACACCGGGTTATGGGGAAATTATGGGATGTATTCACTATTTAAATTTTCCAAAGATATTGTTGATTTCTCAGTGGAAGTGCGCTAATTATTATTTAAGAAAATGAAAAAGGAATGACTTTAAGAATTTTAAAAATAAAGATTTTATTAACTATTTAAATGATTGGCTTGCCTAACAGTGGTGTCCGGTGCCATCACGACCTTAATGGATTTTGGGTCGTGACATTTTGTGTTCGTCGCATGCTTCAGGGGTATGATAGTATTTCCAAGCAAATGAGACAGGATTCACACCAAACTGGCCATGGCAACTAAAAATCTAATGGAAGGAATCGAGGGGAAAACATATACTATAGTCCCTATTATTATAACAGACATATATCGGGCCTTGGATCGCCGCCAGAATGGGTTCAAACACTTCGATGGATCCCCTGAAGTACATCTTTCAGAAACCCATGCCTATTGGTAAGCTGACCAAGTGGAAAATCTTGCTGAGTGAATTTGACATTATCTATGTAACTCAGAAAGCAGTCAAGGGACAAGCATTAGCAGATCATCTTGCTGAGAATCCTGTAGGAGGAGAACACGAACCCCTAAAAACGTATTTTCCTTATAAGGAGGTATCATTCGTAGGAGAAGATATTGTTGAAGCCTACGATGGTTAGAGGATGTTTTTCGAAGGAGCAGCAAATTTTAAAGGAGTGGGTATCAGAGCCGTCTTGGTATCATAAACTGGTCAACAATATCCGATGTCTGCAAAACTCAGATTCCCATGCACCAACAACATGGCGGAATATGAAGCTTGTATATTAGGGATCAACCTGGCTGTTGATATGAATATTCAGGAACTGCTGGTGATTGGCGATTAAGATCTACTTTTGTACCAGGTACAAGGAGAGTGGGCTACCAAGAATTACAAAATACTACCTTATCTGCATCATGTTCAAGAAATTAAGAGGAGGTTCACAAGGATAGAATTCCGGCATATCCCCAGAATTCAGAATGTATTCGCAGATGCATTGGCCACCTTGTCATCAATGATACAACATCCAAACAAAATTTCATTGATCCCATTCCGGTGAGGATCCATAACTAGCCTGCGTACTGTGCCCATGTTGAAGAGGAGCGGACGGAAAACCTTGGTTCGACGACATCAAATAGTATTTGGAAAAAGGAGAATACCCAGAGCATGCAAACCATACTCAGAAACGCACACTTCATAGGTTGTCCAATCACTTCTTCCAAAGCGGAGGAACTCTATACAGAAGAACTCATGATCTGGGACTGTTAAGGTGTGTTGACGCAAAAGAGGCTTTTAAATTTCTTGAGGAGATACATGCCGAAACCTGCGCATGAATGGCTTTATCTTGGCCAAGAAGATACTCAGGGCCGGCTGCTTTTGGATTACCATAGAAACAGACTGCATCCCGTATGTTCAGAAGTACTACCAATGTCAGATACATGCAGACATGATACGAGTACCGCCAAACGAGCTTAATGCAACAAGCTTACCTTGGCCCTTTTTTCTTGGGGAATGTATTTCATTGGTCCAATCGAGCCTACCGCCTCAAACGGACACCGGTTCATTTTAGTGGCCATCGACTACTTCACTAAATGGGTTGAAGCTGCATCTTACAAAGCTTTGACCAAGAAGGTCGTTGTGGATTTTGTCCGCGACCCAATCGTCTGTGGATTTGGGGTTCCAGAGTCCATCATCACTGACAATGCCGCCAATCTCAATAGTGATCTGATGAAATCCATATGTCAGACTTTGAAAATCAAGCACAAGAATTCCACACCATACATGCCTCAAATGAATGGAGCCGTGGAAGCTGCCAACAAAACCATCTATGAGCAACTAGCCTCATAGATGGAAAAAGGATGAATACAGTATGTCACGGTCAGCTTTATCATAACAGAATGTCTAGAGCCTTCAACGAAAGAGTCAAGCCAAGACAGTTCGAACCGGGGCAACTGGTGCTGAAAAATATCTTTCCATATCAAGATGACGCCAAAGGGAAATTCTCTCCCAACGGGCAAGGTCCTTACATGGTTCACAGAGTATTAACAGGAGGAGCACTCATACTCGTAGAGATGGATGGAGAAATCTGGCCAAAGCCTATCAATTCAGATGCAGTCAAAAGATACTATGTGTACACCATTTTATGCTTCTTCATATGATGTAAATTGAACTACGCTCGACTTGGTTCTTGTTTAAGAGGGGATATGTAGGGAGCCCTGTGGGTTCGGTCACAATTCAATAAAATTTTCTATTTTCCCCACAATCAGAAACTGGGGAAGAATTTTGAGGAGGACCCTCAAAAATTCAAAGCAAGTTCAGCCAACCGCAGTGTATGGAGCAGCTAGAAAGGTCATCTAGTTAACCGGGGCAGAATTTTGTGGAGGACCCTCAAAATTTTACGGCAGAAGAAGTCGCAATGTCTCTGATTATGTCACAGTTACTGGTTCATCTAACTAATTTCTAAACTATGTACTACTATGTCTTTTGAAAATTATGCATGCATACTTTTGAAAAAGGAAACCTTGCTTTAGCAAATGCTAGCCTAATAGTTTGAACAGGATCTTCCGACAGAGCGGAGCAAATCGAGCAAGAAAAGGCACGAACCAACCTTCCCCGCAAAACTCACAAAATTTTCTTTGGGTGAAGGACTGTATCATGATGATAAACACAGTCGCAACAACACAATCGCTATGCATAAAACACATTGACAGCTAAGAACACTGGACTATTACTCTTTGCATGGGACTAAGCATTGTCCCAAAAAGACTAAGCCTTGTTTCAACCTTGCATGAGGCTAAGCCCTTCCTCTCTTATTTTCATAAGGCTAAGCACTACCTTCATCTTGCATGAGACTAAGCCCTGTCTCAAACCATTTGCATGAGGCTAAGCCCTTCCTCCTATTTTGCATAAGGCTAAGCACTGCCTTTTCTTTGCATGGGACTAAGCATTGTCCCGAATCTTGCATGAGGCTAAGCTCTGCCTCGCTACTTGCATAAGGCTAAGAACTTCCTTCTCTTTGCATGGGACTAAGCTCTGTCCCGAATTTGGCATAAGGCTAAGCATGGCCTTCTCTTTGCATGGGACTAAGCACTGTCCCGAATCCCGCACGAGACTAAGCGCTGTCTCTCTTGCATTATTCTCTTCTCTCGAGCTAAGCTCTGCCCTCAACTTCATACAAGACTAAGCCTTGTCTTGTTTCTTCTAGCATCATGTCTTCGCACCTCATGGGCTAAAATATCGCCAACTTGTCCAAAGGCGCCTTAGTCTGAAGGCACCATCCTCATAGCCGGAAGACACCATTCCATGAACTGAGGATATCTTAATATTGCAAATCATTATTCAAAGGAATCATGGTTCGGAGGTACCATCTTCATAGCCCGAGAACATTATTTCATCGCCTGCGAATCGCTTACCGCACAATTCATGGCCCGGGACGTCATGTTCTAAGGACGTCATTCTCAACCGTCCAAGGACAATTTTCATGGTCTGAAGGGAATTTGCATCATGTCTAAATTCATGCAAATTTATACGTATATGCTTGCAGTACATCTTCTGATTTGTAGGTGACTCGGTGAGTAACCATTATTCCAACAGGAGCAATCCCGCTCCAGTTTATTAATACTATTTCAAACCTGACCACTCACCATAATCGTTTCACCTATTCAAAACCTTGTATCCGTCCTTGTGACAACTTCATCGATTTATTTCGCCGATGAATCCAGAACTACACACAACCTGACTCCTATAAAACTAGGGATATGTAGGCAGCTCGGAAACCGGGGTGCGGCCTATATCTCTCAGATCACTCTATTCGGTCAAAATTGACCATCATATCTTTACCCGACAACTCTTTCATCCTTCCCGGGTAAAGAGGGGCAACTGTTGATACACAATTTTTTCCTATATTTTGTAAAATGCATATATACTTTCAAAACAATACATGAGCATCAATTAATATTTTCCATAATTTTCTGTAATTTTAAAAGGATTTCTAATTAATCTATTCCATTATTTTATTGTCCAAATAATTACATACTGCATCACAAATGATTCTATAATAATTTTATTGCATAATTTTATCATCTATATTTATATTAAGCTTTAATTATTTTATGCATAATTATATTTACGTCTTTAGGTTATAATTGCAATAATTTTGCAATAATAGCCCATGTGTGCATAATTACTTGATTTTATACGAAAATGACCTTTTATATTTTTATAATATTAAGTTATTATTTTAAATTATTTTCATGCATAAATAGCATTTTTTATCGTTTATTAGCTATTTTTATAAATTTTTTTATCAAATCAATTGGGTATTTAACATATAGCCACTTTTAATTTGATTTTCGGACCTTAGACCAATTTCCACCCCAACCCAATTAAATTAACCTATAACCCATAACCCATAGCCCTGGTCCATACCCGCCCCATCCTAGGATTAATCCTAGCCGTTGATCTCATTAGATCAATGATCCAGGATATTCTTTCCCTTTTTAATTAACCAAACGACCCCAAAACCCTACCCATTCTTCCAAAACGGCCACCCTTGAAACCCCTTCCTCCTCTCTTCTCTCTCACCCTCCTCCTAACCCTAGCCCGCCGTCACTGAAACCCCTTCGATTCATGGGTTTTCTCTTCAATTTTAGGCCTTATCCGGCCTCCTATATCTACTGGTATTATGAATTTCATATTGCTTGATGGAATCTCAAAGAGATTAGAACCATATTCTGTTCAAATCCCTCATGTTCTCGATGAATCCGTCTGTGTTCATTTCTATGTTTGTGAGTACTAATACCTTCATGTTTATAGCTTCAAATCTCTGGTTCAAACCAGATTTTTCTCACCTCTGTTCATTTGTTTTACATAACCTAACCATTTCGGCATAAATCCGTTCAGATCTCTTTAGATATGAAGCGGTTTGAGTTTGTTTGTTACTTTTCCTTTAAGGTTCTCCTATTTTTTCCTATCATTGTTAACCGATTTTCGTTTTTCCCTAAAAGCTAGGGTTACAATTTTTTTTAAGAAGTTTCTGCAAAACTGTTTTAAAACATTTAAGCGTTTAACTCAGGTTTTCTTCCTTTACTTTTTTGACTGATTTTCATCTATATGTCTTTATGTCCTAAGGTTTCTAATTATTCTACTACTTGCTATAATGTTTGCCCATTTACTTTGGCTGTCAATTAAACTGATTTACTTGCTTAATTAGGGTTTGAAATTGTACTTCTTTTTAGAACTGATGTCTCTCTGAAAGATTTTTACCTATTCTTTCCTTATATGTGATTCGTAATTAGTACTACTTTCATTAATTACATTACTGGCCTGATTTATGGGCTTTGATTGTTATGACCGACCTATAAATGATCTCTGGACTTATTGCTTACCTTACTAAACCTCAATCTTGGCTGCTAATTGATTCTCCTTAATCTAAGTGATACTTCCATGATTATTTCCTATTAATTGATTTGTATTTATTGATTAATTTATTTTTGCATACCTTATTTGTGTGTCGTTGATTTTCCTGCCTTATTTGGTTTACTCTACTGTATGTTATATAAACAATTCATTGTTCTGATTTTCAACACACACTCAGACACAAGCTCATGCTCACACACTTACACTCGTACAACTTGAGTTCTTTCTATCATTCTGACTTGCTGCATTGTCTAGCCGGCTGAAACTCAAGGCTGGACTCTGGGATTCAAATTGCCATATCCTTCCTGTTTACTCTCTCCGTAACTGGTATGCCTTAATTCCTGTTATTTTGTTCTATCCTATATGCTATGTAGTCAGTTTATTATAGACTTTAACATGCTTTTGTTTGGATATCTGATTCCTGACCATCTCTTTCTAAACTACTATGCCTTAGTTCTTATTATCTTGTTCTGTTCCATAAGAATTATATGTAACGACTCGGACGGTCATCCTGAGAGTTTAGCCCTGTTTCCCCCATTTTTGCTTCATTCTTGTATGGTTCAGCTCTTTTTTGTCACGTTGGGTTGATTAGTTTGGGTTCGGAGTGGTTGTGGAGAGAAATGAGACACTTAGTCTCTTAAGTTGGTGATGTAGTTGGAAAAGTCAACTGAAAGTTGACTTATAGGTAAATTATGTCGGAAAGTGGTTTTTGTGGCTCAAATAGCTTCATTAGGTGATTTGGGACTTAGGAGTGTGTTCAGAATGGTATTCGGAGATCAGGAGTAGAATTAGCCTTGAATTGGCGAAATTGCATTTTTGGCGATTTACGGTTGGCAGTGAAAAATTAGATATTAGGGTCAGAATTGAATTCCGGAAGTTTGAACAGGTTCGTAGTGTCATTTGGGATGTGTGTGCAAATTTTCAGGCCACTCGGACGTGGTTTGGGTGGTTTCGGCACCGTTGGCGAATTTCAGAAGTTTAGAAAATCCTTAGGCTTGAATCATGGATTAATTTGGTGTTTTGGCGTTATTTTTAAGTGTTCCAAGGGTTCGACTTAGTTCGTGTGTTGATATGTGTCATGTGGGCATATTTGGGTGAGGCAAAGGGCCTCGAGCGTGTTTTTGAGTGGGGTATCACCTGGAGGTAATGGTTTTGAACTCAATACTCGATTCTATGATGATTCCTAACTGATTAAACATGAAATTTATGGGAATTAAGGAAGAAAATTGGGGGTTTAGGGCTTGAAATTTGGAGACTTTGAATTAACGATTTGAGGGACCCTTTGTTGTCGGATTTTGATGTATTTGGTATGTATGGACTCGTGAGAGTCTAAGGATCCTAGTTTTGTGATTTTTATCGGGATCAGAGACGTGGTCCCGGGGGTTCATATTTGGCCAATTTCGTGATTTTTGATGTAAATTGGTCATTTTCGAGTGGGCTTTGTTCCTTTAGCATGTATTGATGTAATGATTATGATTTTGGATATATTCGAGGCGATTTGAGGCCGAGTCGAGCGGCAAGGGCATCGCGAAGTCGATTTTCGTTTGATTTGAGGTAAGTAATGATTGTAAATCTTGTGCTGAGAGTATGAAACCCCAGACTTCTCATTGTATCACTATCTTGGAGTGGTGCACATGCTAGATGACAAGTGTGTGGCGTACACCGTTGGGGGATTGTGACTTTGTCCATCCCGTAGCAACTAATAAGTTGCGTAGTTGATTTCAAATCATATGATTACTTTATTTTTTAAGAAATATTACTATGATTTGGGTTGAATGCCATATTTGGGCCTCGTGCCAAGTGTTTGGACTCATTGGGGGCTTTTTACTACTATTTCCTCAGTGTTTTTGATTTGAAAGTTACACCCAGTCCTGATTTTACCTGATTTTTGTTTAATTGAGTTTCATTACTCCACTTTGATGCATATGAAAGATGTTTTGGGATGAGTTCCCTATTTTACTGATAGGCCGAGTGGCTTGAGATGTATTTGACTGAGTGAGGCCGAGGGCGTGTGTTGTGAGGATATTATGGGATCGGGCTGCATGCCGCAACACGTTATTATTAATTCATGATTGTTATTGAGGCCGAGGTCCTGATTGATTTATGCCACGAGGTGACTTGTTATAGCACTTGGGTTGTAGGAGCCCTTCCGGAGTTGTTATAGCACTTGGGTTGATTGAGTGCGAGTGATGAGTGCCGAGTTCAGAGTGACGAGTGATTGGGAGGCATGAGTGACTGTGAGGTTGCCCGAGGGGCTGATTATGAGTGATTGTGAGGTATGCCCGGGGAGTTGATTTTGAGTGATGTTACACCCGAGGGGCAGTTTCTGGTACATGTTTTACCCGAGAGGCTACTTATGATTTTATCACTTTCACTCTGAACTTCCTTGATGTTACGCCCAAGGGGCAGTTTCGGATACATGTTTTGCCCGAGAGGCTACTTACGATTTTATCACTTTCACTCTAAAGTTCCATGATGTTACGCCCGAGGGGCAGTTTCTGATACATGTTTTTCCCGAGAGGCTACTTATGATTTTATCACTTTCACTCTAAAGTTCCATGATGTTACGCCCGAGGGGCAGTTTCTGATACATGTTTTTCCCGAGAGGCTACTTATGATTTTATCACTTTCACTCTGAACTTCCATGATGTTACGCCCGAGGGGCAGTTTATGATATATGTTTTGCCCGAGAGGCTATTCATGATTTTTATCATTTTTACTTCGAACTTATAGTATTTCTGTTTAAACTGTTGGAAAAATACTTCCAAATGATTTTTACTGAAATAGGCTTTTAAGCATGATGATTTGACCTATGTACTATTGGGAAAAAGGCTGTATTTACTGTGAATTTATTTATAGCATGTACTTGCGTGTTTTCTATTGCTCGGACCTTATTTACTTTCATTACTACTGAGTTTGCGTAGTCACATTATTCTCTGCACCTTGTGTGCAGATCCAGGTGCTCGAGCGGAGTGAGCTGTTTACCTGTCCCATGGACTCTCGGAGATGTTGCGAGGTGGCTGCACGCATCCGCAACCCTACTTTCTCCTTCTTACTTATGTAGTATTTGTATCTCCTAGACTTATTTTGTATTAGAGATACTGTGTTAGACTTGTATGATTCCTTTAGATGCTCGTGCCCAGTGACTCTGGGATTTTAGGTTGTATATGTTATTCGACATATCTTAGTCCGTTAAAAATGTTTAAAAGAAACTTTTATGAATTATCGATATAGAAATGATATGAACGGAATGTTCTTTATGTTTCAAATATTGATTTGGCTAGCCTAATATCGTGATAGGCGCCATCACGGCGGGGTAGTTTTGGGGTCGTGACAAGTTGGTATCAGAGCACTAGATTGCATAGGACTCACTAGTCATGAGCAGGTTTAGTAGAGTCTTGCTGATCGGTATGGAGACATCTGTACTTATCTTTGAGAGGCTGCATAAACCTTAGGAAAAATCTCACGTTCTTGAATTCTTGTCGTGCGAATCCATTTATTCAGCCAAAAGCGTAACTCTTTGAATTCCTTTCATGTATACAAATGCGCACGTGAGCGCTCGATATCAGCTGTGCATCGACGACTTGTGATTCCCATGTATGAGTTGTGAGATTGATTTTAGCAAGTTGATAATCGGCCAGTCTGGAGGACTTGAGGCTGAGTATTGTCTGTGGCTTGAGTGCTGAGATTTCGATTGTGTGAGCATGTGAATTTTTGGACTTGTATGTACGTTGTGTCCCTATTGGTAGGATTTTGTGTCTGGATGACTATGTGGTGAGTGTAATTTGTTGGTGAGATGTGTTCCGATTGTTTGATTATGATAAAAAGAATTGGCTGGAGATGTAGCAAGAACTATAGAGTGTTTGACTTCTGTCTTGAGATGGCATATGGCCTTGAGTTGTGAGTGTATTGAATGACCTATCATGTAGTTTAGTTGTGGAGTGAAGTGCATCTTCCTGTTGTGTTATGAGTTCCTGGTGATGTCTTTTGGGCTGACCAATGCCCCAACAACGTTCATGTATTTTGATTAAAGGTGCATTCTAGTCGTATTTGAGCTACTTCATTATTGTATTCATTGGTGACATCCTAGTGTACTCACGTAGCCAGGAGGAGCATGCTCAGTGTTTGAGGATTGTATTACACAGATAGAGGGAGGAGAAACTTTATGCAAAGTTCTCCAAGTGTGAATTTCAGCTCAGTTCAGTAGCATTCTTAGTGCACATAGTGTCCAGTGAGGGTATTCAGATGGTCAGACGAGTGTGGGGAGAGCTTTCATAGCTCAAGACTGCTTTGACCACAACTCCAATGTTAGTTCTGCCATTAGCTTCAGGTTCATATATCGCATATTGTGATGCCCCGAGGATAGGCATGGGTTGTGTTTTAATTCAGGAGGATAAGTGATCGCATAATGGTCATGATTTTTTGAAGGGTATAGAGAGATATCAGTTGGAGGCTAAGCAGGCGGGTTTACCTCCTGCGGTGTGTCCTGAGGTTGTGTGATCCTTATGTTGTTTTGTAACAAGTTCTCTTTTACCAGTTAATGATACATGTTGCAATTTGAGTTTAGATCGCTTGGGAAAGTTGGTATGACTATTATAATGGTGAATATGAGATTTGTAGACGGTTGGAGATATTTGGTGGTTTGTGTTATATGAGCTTACGAAGGTTTTCGTTGAATTTCACTGCGATATTGTGGCGGTGATAGCGTATGGGCATTGTGAGTTATAGTTCATTTTGATCTATGGCTTTGATCCAAGTGGGGGAGTCTGATAATGATTAGTTGGTTGCAGATTATGTGTTGTATTGGTTTCAGTTTGGGTTATACTGGTGGATCAGTTATGACCTACAGAGGTGGAGTTTGAGGATGACTTGAGTAATGGAAATTTCTGTATACATGTTGTATTATACTCTATGTGGATATGTGTCTTATTGCATGATCGAGTTGTTATTTGTAAGGAAGTAGTGTGTGTAAAGTAGGAATTTGCTTGGTTGCCTAGGGGTGTGGGTTACTCCTTTGAGTGTTGTTGTGTTAATGGGGTACAGGTCATTCGATCTGCTTGATCAGTTTAATTGAGAATTGCGTAGAGTGGGCGACTCTCGAGAACGATTTTGATGGATTGAGGGTTTATATATCATTGTAGATTCTACATTCGGGTATCATAAAATGGAAGGATAGATCGAATTCATCGGAAGTCTCTGGAGAATAAGTATTTGAGATGTGGTACTTTGGGGTGCTTGAGAGATATTCAGCGGTTTATGGGCCTTAGGGTGATGTGGTTCTGTGTTAGGGTCTCGCGTGGTGATTTCTGGTTGAGGATTTTGGTACTATGGCAAGGAGAAAGAATCAATAGGAATGTAATTCAGAAGGGACTCGGAGAAATAGGACAACTTGGTCGTAGATTGGGTCATCATAGTAATGGGTAATATCGGTCCTTTGGGGTGCTTATAGTGTGGTAAGGTTCTACGTATGATTCGTGGCGATGCTCTTGGGTTTTGACGACCTGCGTAGCTTGGTTGAGTTAGAGGGATTCAGTCCTAACGGTTTGGTTAAGTGCAAATGGATTCTTGAGAGTTCTAGATGGTCTCTACCGTAGTTTGAGATGTATATTTTCTACTTATGTGTGGGGCATGTGGCATATTGTAATTTTTTTTCCAGAATGAAATAAAATGAAAAGTTCTTAGCTAATTGAGTATGTAGTTGCTTGCGCCTCAAAGTGGGTTTAAGGTTTGTCGTATCATTCATATGGTGGCATAATGGGTGCGATGTGTGGTGTAGTATTGAGATTGCGGGAGCTAAGTCACGATGTGATTTGAAAGGAAGGTTCTGAATTCCTAGGTAGCATAGACAATCTCAGATGATCAGATAGATTGTGTTACTTTTAGATATGGCTCGATGAAGTATAAGTTTCAGAGGCACTGTGTTTTGATTTATGGATACTTCATTGGTGTGGCGGTACTCTCATTGTTGATTGGCTGCAGGTATCAAATCAGGACTTGTAACACATACGGATTGTAGGGGTATCCCTCGTGGTATGATCGTGTATTGGGGAAGTATTAGGAATTCAGGAGACAGAGTTGAGATCGGATATGGTATTTTGTGTGCTCTGAGGGTTTTGAGTCTGGGAACTCGAATGAGTAGATGATTTCATAGTTGAGGGCTATAGAGATGTAGCCAAGGTTAGTCAGGGGTTAATGTGTTGTGATTCAGTCATTATGGACCTTCAGAGGGTCATTTGTCTATTGTGTATGATGGGATTGATTTGGGGTTCCTTAGTAGGCCCAGTAGGGATAGGTGTTTTGCACCGAGTCAGATTGATTGGCTCCGTAGTGCTATTGTGAGGGGCATGCCAGTTAGTGGTTGTTGGGCTTATTTGTGTTTTGGGATGATTTGTAAGTTACTCTTCCCTGCTACGGGGAGCTGCGATTCGTTGGTCTTAGGCACACATGGTGTGGTTCTATGGTTGTCTTATAGCGGGATTTGAGTAAGGTAAGTAATTGGGTATTGAAGGATTGATACATATTGGTTATGTTCTTTCGGGTTCGTATGGCTTGGTATCATTCGATTCTCCGTGGTTATGGAAATGCACTTTGAGTACTTGATGTCAGGTTTCGCGTGGTTGTTGATTTTGAGCAAGGCAGAGCGAGGTGTATAATATGGGCCACGCTTGGATGGGTTCGCGCATTGCGGCGAAGTTATGTTGAGATATGATCCTTGTGTATTGAATTCGTGTGTTTTGGTTATGTGGTGTGTGAGGAGTTATCAGCATTGTGTTGTGGTGATACCCGTTCATCTTGCGGGCAGTTCTCTAGTTTGATATCATTTTCCCCCATGTTTGAGTACATTTGGAAATGTTGTCTATTAGTGCACGAACTGAACGGGTTATGGCTTTAAGCGATATTGATGTGTCATGTTTCTAGAGTGGTTGTATTGGATGAGATGAGGTCATCGAACCTAGAATGTGTGATTATTGGATCTGGTTGCGGCATATTTTGGAGGATATTGACATTGATCGGCTTTGAAATTTTGCTATATTTCCTGTAGAAGAGAGGGAGTTCCATCACTTGTTGATTCGATGAATGGTTATGGGTTTCTATGTGTTTCTTTCATCATTGGCAGTACATGAAGGTGTTAGAACAGGTCTCTATTTGATAATAGGGTTATTTTCGACATTGGGTTGCTTGAGTAGCTGCTGTTATTAGAAATTATCGTTGCGGGTGTTTAAGTTATGTGGGATATCATGGGATTTCATCTTGAGTTATGGATATGGTTGAATACAACTTGTTCAGACTTATACATGGTGTGGATGCGTGATCCTAATCTTATAGAAAAGTTCAGATGTGGAAATTGGATTCTAAGGCTTATGGGGTAGGTTGGATGAAGAAATTTAAGATGTGTTGTGTTATCAGATCTATGTGGGATAGGGTGATGTGGGATCATCACCGACCCCGAGTATGTGCATGGTAAGGTTATTCGGGGATTTGATGGCTTTTGGAACAACTCTTGGCACGTTCGAGGATGAACGTGTGTTTAAGTGGGGGAGGATGTAACGACCCGGTTGGTCGTTACGAGAGTTTAGCCCTATTTCCCTCATTTCAGTTTCATTCTTGTATGTTTCAGCTCTTTTATGTTGCGTTGATTTGATTGGTTCGGGTTCGGAGTGGTTGTCGAGAGAAATGTGACACTTAGTCTCTTAAGTTGGTGATGTAGTTGGAAAAGTCAACCGAAAGTTGACTTATAGGTAAATGATCTAGGAATGTGATTTTTGTATCTCGAATAGCTTCATTAGGTTATTTGGGACGTAGGAGTATATTCGGAATGGTATTCAGAGATCTGGGGTAGAATTAGGCTTGAATTGGCGAAACTGGATTTTCAGAGATTTTCGGTCGGCAGTGGAAAATTAGATATCGGGGTCAGAATGGAATTACGGAAGTTGGAACAGGTTCGTAGTGTCATTTGGGATGTGTGTGCAAATTTTCAGTCCATTCGGACATGGTTTGGGTGGTGTCGCCACCGTTGGCGAATTTTGGAAGTTTGGAAAATCCTTAGGCTTGAATCATGGATTAATTTGGTGTTTTGGCGTTATTTTTAAGTGTTCCGAGGGTTCGACTTAGTTCGCTTGTTGATATGTGTCGTGTGAGCATATTTGGTTCAGACCCCGAGAGCCTCGAGCGTGTTTCAAACGGCCAACAGATGGAATTTGGAAAATTGAACTACTGAGGCACTGTGTTTTGATTTATGGATACTTCATTGGTATGGCGGTACTCTCCTTGTTGATTGGCTGCAGGTATTCAAATTAGGCCTTGTAACACATACGGATTGTAGGGGTATCCCTCGTGGTATGATCGTGTATTGGGGGAGTATTAGGCATTTAGGAGACGAAGTTGAGATCGGATATGGTGATTTGTGTGCTCTGAGGGTTTTGAGACTGGGAACTCGAATGAGTAGACGATGTCATAGTGGAGGGTTGTAGAGACGTAGCCAAGGTTAGTTAGGGGTTAGTGTGTTGTGATTCAGTCATTATGGACCTTCGGAGTGTCATTTGTCTATTGTGTATGATGGGATTGATTTGGGTTCCTTAGTAGGGCCAGTGGGGATATGTGTTTTGCACCGAGTCGGATTGATTGGCTCCGTAGTGCTATTGTGAGGGGCATGCCAGTTAGAGGTTATTGGGCTTATTTTTGTTTTGGGATGATTTTTGAGTTACTTTTTCCTGCTACGAGGAGCTGCGATTGGTTGGTCTTAGGCACACATGGTGTGGTTCTATGGTGGTCTTATAGCGGGATTTGAGTAAGGTAAGTAATTGGGTATTGCAAGATTGAGACGTATTGGTTATGTTCTTTCGGGTTCGTGTGGCATGGTGTCATTCAATTCTCCATGGTTATGGCAATGCACTTTGAGTACTTGATGTCAGGTTTCACGTGGTTGTTGATTCTGAGCAAGGCAGAGCGAGGTGTATAATATGGGCCACGCTTGGATAGGGTCGCGCATTGCGGTGAAGTTATGTTGAGATATGATCCTTGTGTGTTGAATTCGCGTGTTTTGGTTCTGTGGTGTGTGAGGAGTTATTAGCATTGTGTTGTGGTGATACCTGTTCATCTTGCGGGACGGTTCTCTAGTTTGATGTCATTTTTTCCCATGTTTGAGTATATTTGGAAATGTTGTCTATTAGTGCACGAACTGCACGAGTTATGGATTTAAGCGATTTTGATGTGTCATGTTTCTAGAGTGGTTGTATTGGATGAGATGAGGTCATCGAACCTAGAATGTGTGATTATTGGATCTGGTTGCGACATATTTGGGAGGATATTGACACTGATCGACTTAGAAATTTTGCTATATTTCCTGTAGAAAAGAGGGAGTTCTATCACTTGTTGATCCGATGAATGGTTATGGGTTTCTGTGTGTTTCTTTCATCATTGGCAGTACATGAAGGTGTTTGAATGGGTCTCTGTTTGATAATAGGATTATTTCCAGCATTGGGTTGCTTGATCAGCTGCTGTGATTAGAAATTATCATTGCGGGTGTTTAAGTTATGTGGGATATCATGGGATTTCATCTCGAGTTATGGATATGGTTGGATACAACTTGTTCAGACTTATACAGGGTGTGGATGCGTGATCCTGATCTTATAGAAAAGTTCGGATGAGGAAATTGGATTCTAAGGATTATGGGGTAGGTTGGATGAAGAAATTTCAGATGTGTTATGTTATCAAATATATGTGGGGCAGGGTGACATGAGATCATCCCGACCCCGAGTATGTGCGTGGTAAGGTTATTCGGCGATTTGATGGCTTTTGGAACAATTCCTTGTACGTTCGAGGATGAACGTGTGTTTAAGTGGGGGAGGATGTAATGACCCGGATGGTCATTATGAGAGTTTAGCCCAGTTTCGCCATTTCAGTTTCATTCTTGTATGGTTCAGCTCTTTTATGTCGCGTTGGGTTGATTGGTTCGGGTTCGGAGTGGTTGTGGAGAGAAATGAGACACTTAGTCTCTTAATTGATGATGAAGTTGGAAAAGTCAATCGAACGTTGACTTATAGGTAAATTATCTCGGAACGTGGTTTTTGTGGCTCGAATAGTTTCATTAGGTGATTTGGGACTTAGGAGTATGTTCGGAATGGTATTCGTAGATCTAGGGTAAAATTAGGCTTGAATTGGTGAAACTGGATTTTTGGCGATTTTCGGCCGGTAGTGGAAAATTAGATATCGGGGTCAGAATGAAATTCCAGAAGTTGGAACAGGTTCATAGTGTCATTTGGGATGTGTGTGAAAAGTTTCAGTCCATTCGGACGTGGTTTGAGTGGTTTCGGCACCGTTGGCGAATTTTGGAAGTTTAGAAAATCCTTAGGCTTGAATGATGGATTAATTTGGTGTTTTGGCATTATTTTTAAGTGTTCCGAGTGTTTGACTTAGTTCGTGTGTTGATATGCGTCGTGTGGGCATATTTGGTTCAGGCCCCGAGGGCCTCGGGCGTGTTTCGCAAGGCCAACAGATGGAATTTGGGAAGTTGAACTGCTGAAATAATGTTGATGTGATTCTTCTGGTGTGGCCGCACCTGCAGATGGGGAGCCGCAGGTGCGATGATCGCATATGCAGAAGTGAAGGCCTGGGTAGTTAGCACAGGTGCGGAAGAATGGTCGCACTTGCGAGCCCGCAGGTGCGAGTGATGGGCCGCAGATGCGTAGTGGGCGTTTAAGTGATTTGTCGCAGGTGCGCACCTGGGACTGCAGGTGCGAGTCCGTAGGTGCTAGGGAAGTTCTGCAGGTGCGGTTTTTGTTGGGCAGAGGGTATAAATAGTTGCCTTCACGAAATATGGTCATTTCTTCACCATTTATGTTCGGGCTTAGAGCTTTTTGAGAGGATTTGAAGAGGGGTTCGAGGGGTATCACCTGGAGGTAATGTTTTTTAACTCAATACTCGATTCTATGATGATTCCTAACTGATTAGACATGAAATTTATGGGAATTAAGGAAGAAAATTAGGGGATTAGGGCTTGAAATTTGGAGACTTTGATTTAACGATTTGAGGGACCCTTTGTTATCGGATTTTGATGTATTTAGTATGTATGGACTCGTGAGAGTCTAAGGATCCTAGTTTTGTGATTTTTATCGGGATCCGAGACGTGGGCCCGGGGGTCGGATTTGGCCAATTTCGGGATTTTTGATGTAAATTGGATATTTTCGAATTGACTTTGTTCCTTTAGCATGTATTGATGTTATGATTGTGATTTTAAATAGATTTGAGGCGATTTGAGGCCGAGTCGAGAGGCAAGGGCATCGCGGAGTAGATGTTCATCTGGTTTGAGGTAAGTAATGAATGTAAATCTTGTCCTAAGGGTATGAAACCACGGACTTCGCATTGTATCACTATTTTAGAGTGGTGCACATGCTAGATGACAAATGTGTGGCCTACACCGTTAGGGGATTGTGACTTGGTCCGTCCCGTATCAACTAATAAGTTGCGTGTTTGATTTCAAATCATATGATTACTTTATGTTTTACGGAATATTACTATGTTTTGGGCCGAATGCCATATTTGGGCCTCGTGCCAATTGTTTGGACCCCTTGGGGGATTTTTACTACTATTTCCTCACTGTTTTTGATTTGAAAGTTACACCCAGTCATGATTTTACCTGATTTTTGTTTAATTGAGTTTCATTACTCCACTTTGATGCATATGAAAGATGTTTTGGGACGAGTTACCTGTTTTACTGATAGCCCGAGTTGCTTGAGAGGTTTCTGATTGAGTGAGGCCGAGGGCCTGTGTTGTGAGGATATTCTGGAATCGGGATGTACGCTGCAACATGTTGTTATTGATTCATGATTGTTATGAGGCCGAGGGCCTGATTGATTTACGCCACGAGGTTGCTTGTTATAGCGTTTGGGCTGTAGGAGCCCTTCCGAAGTCTATAGACCCCCAGTGAGCGCAGATACCTACTGAGTGCGAGTGCCGGGTGCTGAGTGTAGAGTGACGAGTGATTGGGAGGAATGAGTGACTATGAGGTTGCCCGAGGGGCTGATTATGAGTGATTGTGAGGTATGCCCGAGGGGCTGATACTGAGTGAAGTTACGCCCGAGAGGCAGTTTCTGATACATGTTTTTCCCGAGAGGCTACTTATAATTTTATCACTTTCACTCTGAACTTCCATGATTTTGCGCCCGAGGGGTAGTTTAGGATACATGTTTTGCCCGAGAGGCTACTTATGATTTTATCACTTTCACTCTGAACTTCCATGATGTTACGCCCGAGGGGCAGTTTATGATATATGTTTTGACCGAGAGGCTATTCATGATTTTTATCATTTTTACCCCGATCTTAAAGTATTTCTATTGAAACCGTTGGAAAAATATTTCCAAATGACTTTTACTGAAATCGACTTTTAAGCATGATGATTTGACCTATGTACTATTGGGAAAAAGGCTGTATTTGTTGTGAATTTATAGCATGTACTTGCGGGTTTTCTATTTCTCGGACCTTATTTACTTTCATTATTACTTAGTTGGCGTACTCACATTACTCCCTGCACCTTGTGTGCAGATCTAGGTGCTCGACCGGAGTGAGCTGTTTACCTGTCCCAAGGACTCTCGGAGATGTTGCGAGGTAGTTGCATGCGTCCACAACCCTTCTTTCTCCTTCTTACTTCTGTATTATTTGCATCTCCTAGACTTATCTTGTATTAGAGATATTGTGTCAGACTTATACGATTCCTTTAGATGCACGTGACCGGTGACTCCGGGATTTTGGGTTATATCTGTTATTCGGCATATCTTAGTCCGTTAAAAATGCTTAAATGAAACTTTTATGAATTATCGATTTAGAAATGATATGAACGGAAGGTTACTTATGTTTCAAATATTGATTTTGCTGGCCTAATATCGTGATAGGCGCAATCACAGCCGGGGTAGTTTTGGGGTCGTGAAATTATATCGTTAGTTTATTTTAAACCTCGATATTCTTCTGTTTACCATATAGTTCCTGTTTATTTCTCTCTCAACTAGCATGCCTCAATTCCTGTTAACCTACTCTGTTTTGTGTGCCTACCTTAGCATGTTTTTTGTCTGATCCATGGTTTATGTTTACCTCTTTCTAGACTAGGATGCTATAGTTCCTGTTCTATGTGTTTGTTTGTTTAGATACTTCACACTTCATCATGTTTATGTTTAATACATGTCTATATGGCCTCACCTAGTGGTAATTAATGAACTAAGTAATCTTCAGTAATGTTAAACCTTGTTTGATTCAGTTGTATGTTCCCTATTATGAACATGTTTAGATATTTCAAGCATGTGTGGTCAATTCCGTCTGTTAATCCTTGCTCATGTGACTGCTTTAAGTACTGGTATGAGTATTTAGTTTGAATAAACACCAATTTACTTGAACCTGGTGCTAAAATTGGATTCTGTCTGCTCTGGTTGCACCATGTAGTTTGAATTTGTTTTCTCCTAAAAAAATAAAAAATGTTTTTCTAAAACTATCCCCCTGCCCTTATATACTATTTTCAAACTTCTACTCTTAGTTATCTAGGTTCTTACCACCCCCAATGTGAGCACTGCCTAGGGTCCTTGAGACTCCTCCGAACTCTGACACATTGGGGCTGGTCTTCCAATCTTTTACAAACTGTTGTTCTGAGTAAGGTTCTGGTGTGAGCATTGCCCGGGGTCTTTGAGGCCCTTGGGAACTTTGACACACCAGAAGCCCAATTTTGTGTATCATGGATGGACCATCTGTATACTTCAGACTAGCTTTGCTTGAAGGCCTAGTTTCCCGGTTAATATTGGACCTACTAAGGCTCCCTATAGTGTAATGATTTTTACTATGTAATTTATTCATTATTGGGTTGTAATAATGTAATAATCTCTGTATTAAACAGATCTGGGGTTATTAATAAAAGCTGGGGGGGGGGGGTTATATATATCTTTGTTCAAGCTCGGGTAGAAATCCTGCCTATAGGTCCATTGTGTTGATTACTTATGTGCATGCTACTGTTTGTTAAGAGATCCTGCCCATAGGATTTCCTTCTAACTGTTTATGATTCTAAATTTTCATATTTTTGGCTTATTAGAGACACTGCCTATATGTTTTTTACAATTCTGCATTAGAATCCATGTTTGTAGGATCTACACATATTTCTAATCTCAATGTGCATTAGTGGTCATGTGTATAGGATGCTATTTGTTTGAGCTAATAAACTTTCCTGGCAATTTGCTTTAAATATTCAGCCCCAATGCGATTAATTGATATCATGCCTATAGGAAATAAAAAATCAGTTTCAACTTAGATACCATGCCTACAGGAATAAAAGGAACCAATTTCAAAACCTAGAAATCATGTCTATAGGATTTAAACTAATAGATATCATGCCTATAGGGTAAATCAGTTGTAAATTTAGAAATCATGCTTATAATCAGTTTCAACACTTAGAAATCATGCCTATAGGAGTTAACTAATTCTGCAAAAGTAGAAAGCATACCTATAGGATCTAAAGAGATAAAAACATGTCTGTTAAAATCAGTAACTCGTTGTTATAGGTCTATAATTAACAGTTGGAGATACCATGCCGAAAGGATTCTGTTTTGGTTATCACTTAGGAAAACCTGTAGGTTTATTAAGAATTCTGGCCTAAAACTGTGATCTCTTGCTGCTTGAAATTTGCACAGATTCAGAACTTAATCAAAATCAGTAGGTAAATTGATAGGCCCCGATGCTCGCCTTAAACAAACTGCTTCTCTACATTCTGTTTCTTCTCATCTAGATATCCTGCCTATAGAATCCTAAATTAATGAAATTTGCTGATTGAACTGCGTGCATTTGTTGACTATTGGTGGAGGTTAACATGAGCCTTTAATTGTTCTTCTGTGACGGTCCTATTTGAATTTTGTTTGTCTCCTAGATTTTTCTTGTTTAGCAACCTAGGTCAATCTAGAATCAACTTAAATAGAGGTCCTAAACACCTCCAGGACCATAGGGAAAGGGACAGGTAGTGCACGCATAAGGAACAAGTTAGAAGCTACTAGAACACTTAAGTAATACCTGAAAGATAGTAATTGGGTAGTAAAGGAGATGATGACCTGTGCGTTAATACTATGTGTAGCACCCCGCCTGGGGAAAGTTACCAAGTATTGCATGGAAATAATCCTATAGGCTAAAAAAATTAGGACCCCTTTAATTCCTTTTAAAATAATAGTTGTCTAAAATGCTTTATTTTCCTTTAAAGACTAATTCGCTTAATTAAGTTCGGTCGGGAACCATCGTTGTGGATCTCGAGGGGCGCCTAACACCTTCCCCTCAATGTAATTTCGAGCCCTTACCCGATCTCTGGTGATGCAAAATAGTTTCATGAGTTAATTACTCTAGGTGCCCTAACATACCTTAATCCGTTAGGTGGCGAATCTTCAAATAACATATCCTATCCTACAAGGAAGAGAGTTGTCTCAGAAATGTCGAAACCCGATTTCGCACGAGAAAAAGGGTGGG
>ML383345.1:65814-83763 GCA_005239525.1 Nicotiana knightiana | reverse complement strand
TTTTACCCCCCCCCCCCCCATGAATATACAGTGGAAGTTGAAAATAGCGATGCTTCAATTGTTACAACTCAAAAACTCTCCGATGATGCTACATTGCATGAAGATAGAGTTGAGAAAATCCTTCCGCAGAATACTCCAATGCTCTCCGACGATGTCGCACCATTGAATGAAGCTGGAGCTGTTGTGATCGACAAAGTTATGCAGTCTAGCGATAGCGCAGTGGAAGGCAAGCATCAAGGCATTCTATATATCACAAATTTATTAAATTTGATCCGAGTATCTATTTTCAGTTTAAAATTTTACATACTTTCTTTTCGTTTTGTGCTTTTTGATGATTATTCAAAAAGATTCAATGCATCCAAAAACGAAATTGGTGAGCTCATTCGACTATATGAAAAAGGAGAAATACATCTATATACACATGTTGGCTCATAGACAAGTGTGAAGTGTCTTTGTAGTATTTTCAAAATTTAGTCAGTATATCTAATATTTTTTTTGCATGAAGATATTGGCATATCTGAGGGTAATGCAAGACCAGGTACTTATTTGCTGCAATTCGATTACAAGTTGTTGTTTTGCCTAATGTGTCTTTGTATCAGTTGTATTTTATGTATATATTTTCCTTGTTTTTTGCAGATCTCATTTGATGCATAACAACTACTTCCAAATCCTAAGAGAAGGAAGGTGTCCAGTTCTCCTAATGTTTTGCATGACACCAGTGATATCCCCAACTTCAATTTATGTTCATTTTCGCTCGGTAGTACACAAGAGACTGGTTTAGAAGGTAATTCTACTGGTGTTGTTGTTGGTGAAGAGAGATAAGAACATCATGAATAGAAGGGAGTTGGTCAAGTATCTGCCCCTATGACTGTGGATTTTTCCCTTGCCGCTAAACCGCAACAGTTAGTTGCAACTGAGCAGAAGGAACAATAAGCAAAAAGAAAGCGGCTAAAGTAGGTAAACGGATTCGTATGGAGAGTATTTGGTTGAAATCTCCTTACGTCATTCCTAAACAAAAGACAAGGGGGAAACATTGGAAAGTAGGAAAGAATACACAAAGGTGTCCCTTCCATTATTCCAATCAAGACAGTGGATTGATGCAGAGATATACAGACTGGTTGAAGACGAATGCCAGGGAATATAATTCTAAGCCGTTCAGATTAGTTGGAAATGATATTCCAAAGTCATTCTTTACCGATCTTGTGGACCCTACCTCTGATCTTGCGGATGAAGTAAGTTATTGAGTTTTTTTTTGAATTGGTGAACTACATTTCCTAAAACTTCATCCTTATATTTGTTTTAAAGTTTTTGTACTGTAATTTGGTAAACTTCAAACTTACGCATGTTTAAGTTTTTTAGTTCATTTTCTAAAAGTTCATACTAAAATATGCTGAAGTTTTTGTCCTGCAGTCTCTAGTTTAGCAGTGAGTTTATCTGAAAAACTTCAGACTACAAATGCTGAAGTTGTTTAGCTCATTTGCTAAAACTTCAGACCAAACATGCTGAAGTTTTTGTCATGCAGTCTCTAGTTTTGTAATGAGTGTTTTTTCTAAACTTTAAATTTAACATGCTGAAGTTTTTTATTTTATTTCCTAACACTTCATACTAAACATGCTTAAGTTTTTGTCATGTAGTTTATAGTTTTGTAATAAGTTTATTCTAAACTTCATACTTATGCATGCTGAATTTTTTTAGTTCATCATAAACTTATTTTTTACTATGAATTATATTATGTATATTGTGGTTAAGTTCACATATTTCATTTTATTGTTGTTCATTTGCAGCATTGCGCAAAAAATATTGCTATCACCTTCTAAGTTATCCAAAAACATAATGTGCAGTAACAAATTTACTTCTTGATCAGTATATGAGTAAGTTGGCTAATGTTCATCCTTCAGATGAATAGAAAGAGAAAATTAGAATAAGGAAGGAAAAGAGAATGGAGGAGAAAAAAATGAAAGAGAAAAAGAGCAAATCAAAGAGAAATAACTTTGTCAAAAAATAGAAAGATGTGGATTATGTAGAAGAAGAAGTGGAGATTGCTGAACTTACCGAGTTTACCTGGTTTATTAAAGAATCTACTGCTGAAAAGGTGGCCAACTATGTAAGAGGAATTGAACTTTCATATTTTATCTCATGGGCATCTGTTGAAAAAGTATTCTTTCTATTTCGACTTAAGCCAAGTGTGGCTAGTCATCTACGCACTACCTTCTTGAAATTCAGCACTTTGAAAGCAAAACTATATATGTGTATGATTCCTTAAGCAATTCACCATATGAGCGTGCACTTGAACATGTCCAAAATTATGCTCTGTTGATCCCACACTTGCTCAGATGCTTGATCTTTTCTGCACACAATAAAAATTATCGAAAAAATCATGTGGAAAGCTTTATGATTAAATGGATGAAGACATCCCTACAAGATAACAAGTACGTGTTTGGCATATGTTTACCATGCATCTTATCTTTATCGTTTTTTATTTTGTGTCATTGTGTAAACTAATGTTCAATTTTTTTTCATATTCTTTTTGTTGTGTTGATTGTGGTATATTTGCTCTTAAGTTCCTAGAGATGCGGTTAAGCAAGATGATATCTTCAAATTAAAATAAAGTGATGTGTTGACATTCAGGATAGAATTGGCTACAAGTCTTTGGGCTCATGGAAAGTGAAAAGAACATAGAGGTTATGAAACTCAAGAAGAGCAACTAGGACATGACTATGGAGAATATGAAGACACTCTATGTGAATTTTTTCGATAGAGAATAACTTGTAAATGAAAAATAATTTGTTTTGTTATTTTTTCAATAATGTAAGTCAAAACAAAATTGGATTTGTGAATATACATTAATTTTTGAGAATTATGTGATGTCTATCTTTTAAATTTTTGTTCTATTCGCGTTATTTGGTCTGAAGTTGTCTCGGATTGTATCAAATACTTTTGTTTTTTTATCATAAAATTCAGCATGTTTTGGGAAACTTCAGCATGTTTAGGCCGAAGTTTTAGCAAATGAACTAAAAAACTTTTGCTTGTTTAGGCTGAAGTTTAAGATAAAACTCATAATAAAACTATTGACTGTAGGACAAAAATTTAGAATATTTTGGTATGAAGTTTTAGGAAATGAACTAAGTAACTTCAGCATCCACTAGCATGAAATTTTAGCTTCAATGTAAAACAACTTCAATCTACATTAGCATGAAGTTTTAGCTTCAGCATTGTAACGACCCGACCGGTCGTTTTGCATTGTCAGACCCTGTTCCCCTAAATGAAACTTTCCATAGTGGCTTATTATGATTTATGACTTGCGAGAACTGGTGGTTAGGGATTCGGAAGTGTTTAGAGTGCTATAGGAAAACTCGGTTCCTTAAGGTTGGCCTTCAAGGCCAAGTTTGACTTCGGTCAACATTTTGGGTAAACAACCTCGGAATCGAGTTTCGATAGTTCCGGTAGCTTCGTATGATGCTTTCGGACTTGGACGTATGTTCGGAATGGGTTTTGAATGAACCGGGAGCGTTTCAGCACCCAATATTGAAATAAGAGTTCTTTAGGTTCCTATTGTGGTTTGGGACGTGTTTTTGAGTTATCGAGGTCCGAATAGAATTCTGAGACTAGGAATAGTTCCGTTATGTCATTTATGACTTGCTTACAAAATTTGGTATCATTCCGAGTAGTATAGGTCGGTTCGGCGCGTTGTTTGCGAAGTCAAGAAAACTTAAAGTTCCTAAGTTTGGTTTTAGGGGTTTTGAGGTGTGATATTGAGTTTTAGCATATTTTGGGTGTTCCAAAAGCTCGAGCGAGTCTGTATTATGATTTTGGACTTGTTGGTATATTTGGACGGGGGCTCGGGTGGGCCTAGGTGCCTCCCGGACACCACACGAGGCCAAAAACCAGCTGAAATAGCTGCTGGTAGACCTGTTCTGGTTTGACCGCAGGTGCGGTTGCTAAGTCGCAGGTGCGGGACCGCTCCTGCGGTCCCAGCTTCGCAGGTGCGACCCCCAGCGGGCAGCCCATTTCTCGCAGGTGCGGACAATGTTCCGTAAGAGCGGAGCCGCGGGTGCGGTCTCCTCTCTGCAGGTGCAGGCCCAGGCTTCCTCGTCCATTTCCGCAGGTGCGAGACTGCAGGTGCGGTCCTTGAGCCGCAGGCATGGAACCACTGTCAGGCAGTGTGCTTCTTTAAAATACGGGATTCTTCATTTTTCTTCATTTTCTTCCTCCATTAGAACACTTGAGAGCTTGGAAAAAGGGTTCCACGACCCAACCACTGAAAGGTAAGTAAATTCTATCCTAAAGTTGTTTAATGCATGCATTCTTAGTAGGATTTAACTACTTAATTAGTGAAAAAATTAGGAATTTGGGTAGTAACCTAGGGCCTTCGAGAAGTTAGAAAATTAACCGTGAATTGGCTATGAATTCTCATACAAAAATCATATATTAATGATCCTTAGGCTATGGGTGAGTGTTTCCTTAAAGAATTTTCGGAATCCGAGCATGCGGGCCCGGGGTTGGATTTTGGGATTTCTTCAAGAATGATGAATTTGACTAAATAATAGGAGAGTTTCATGCTTTGAGTATAATTTGATACATTTACGTATCATTTGGTTAGCTTCGAGTCCTTTGGGTGACGAGTTCGGAGTTTCGGGCGCATTCTTGACCGGGGAGTAGGTGCGACGCGAGGTGAGTCTCCTTTCTAACGTCGTAAGAGGGAACTGTCCCCCTAGGTGCTTTAAAATGACTATGTGCTAATGTTTGTGGGAGCTACGTACATGCAAAGTGATGAGAGTCCGTACGTAGCGACTATTATAGTTATGTCCGGGTAGTTAGGCCTACACCATGCATTATGTTTTCCTTGAAATGAACTCTATGCTTAGTGAATAAATGTTACATGCGGCTTGTTTCCCTGAGATCATGAAATTCAAGTAATTTTAAGGAATTGATCACGAAAAGTAATTTATAAAGAATAAATGTGTGGATTGTGTGTGCATATGACCGCTTCGCAATTTCCATTCCGCGAGCGGAGTGTTATTTCCCCCACTCTCATGGTAGCGGGTCGTACGCCACGACGAGATTGAAAGATATATATTATGGTTCGGGTCATTCGACCCTCAGCAGTGCACATATATGATCATTATGATGGCTCAGGCCAGTTGTCCTTATCCTGTATGCGCATGTTAAATTCTTAATAATTCTTTTATGGATATTGAGCGATCAGATATATTTTCAAAGGAAAGAAAAGAATAATGAAGTAAAAATTGTATATTTACTTCCAGTATTTATTTGAATTACTGTTATTTTAAATGTTTACTGCTTTTATCATCCTTGTATGTCTGTTACTGATATTATATCCTGCTAATCATTTGGTTGGACATTAGTAAGTGTCAAGTCGACCTCTCATCACTACTTCTTCGAGGTTAGGCGGGATACTCACTGGGTACATATTTGTTTATGTACTCATGCTACACTTCTGTACTTAATTGTACAGGTTCTGAGGCTGGTGCATCTGGTTATCAGGCCGGAGCTCGATTCTGATCATAGTTGGACCTGACTTCACGGTGAGCTGCTTCTCCTGACGATCCTCGACATCACCATTGAGTTTTCTTTGGTTATTTCCCGTCTATTCCTTTCAAATAGTGGGACTGTATATTATAACTTTTGTATATTCTGTTAGTATGCCCGTAGGACTTGTGACACTAGTTCCTGGCAAACACGTAGTGGTTATTTTGGTTTGGGAATCTGTGTGTATATATATATATATATATATATATATATATATATATATATATATATATATATATATATATTGGATCACTCCTCTTTACAACTGCTTTTGGTTAAATATGGCTTACTATTTTTTCAGTTAATGTTTTGAACTTTAAAACTTGGCACGTGTTGGGATGTTTAACCAAGTATGGGAAAAATACTTAGTAATTTAAGGGTGGGCTTGCCTAACTCTGGTGTTAGGCGCCATCACGACCTGAGTTAGTATTTTGGGTCGTGATAACATGGTATCAGAGCACTAGGTTCACGTAGGTCTCACAAGTCACGGGCAAACCTAGTAGAGTCTTGCAGATCGGTATGGAGACGTCTATAATTATCTTCAGGAGGCTATAGGGTGTTAGGAAAACCTCTCATTATTTTTATTCTATCGTGCAGTCAATGGTTTACTAAATCTCATTCTTCTATTATCTCACAGATGGTGAGGACACGTGCACCCGATGTTCAAGACCCGGGCGGGGTCGCTACCCTCATTGTTCGAGGCCGTGGTAGAGGCCGGGGGAGGGCACCGGCCTGAGGGAGTCCCCGAGCTATTCCAGTCATACCACCACCAGAGGACCCTACTATAGAGGAGCAGGGTTAGGTGCCCCCAGCAGGTCCTGCTCCAGTGGACTTTATAACGGCGCCAGGCTTCCAGGAGATCATAGGTCGTATGATGCGGTTTATGGACACCATGTCCCAGGCTGGTTTATTTCCAGCACATCCTGCTACATCTCAGGTGGGAGGGGGGCACAGATTCCTACCGCTCGCTGCAGGTCAGGCAACAGCATTACATAATACCCCGGGTACACTGCCCGTGGGTGGGGTCCAACCTATAACAGCAGCACCTGAGCCTAGACCAGCTGTGGACGGCGATCTGTAAAAGTTATTGGATAGATGGACTCGATTGCACCCTCCAATCTTCGGGGGTGAGCGAGGTGAGGATTCCCAGGATTTCGTTGATAGGTGCAGGGACAGGCTGCACAATATGAAGATCTTAGAGTCCCATGGAGTGGACTTCACTATCTTCCAACTAGAGGGCAGAGCTCGCAGATGGTGGCAGTCCTATATTCTCAGCAGGCCAGCAGATTCTCCTCCCATCACCTGGGAGTAGTTCACCCAGATGTTTCTAGACAAGTATATCCCACCCTCTGAGAGGGAAGAGCTGCGATATTAGTTCGAGTAGCTGGAGCAGGGACAAATGTCAGTGACAGATTATGAGGCTAGATTTTCAGAGTTGTCTCGTCACGCACTTATGATACTTCCTACTGATGCAGAGAGGGTGCAGAGATTTGTAGCAGGGCTGCACTCTGGTATTAGGGCCAACATGGCCCGAGAGGTGGAGATGGGGACTCCCTATCAGCTGGTAGTCGATATAGCTCGTCGGATTGAGGGTTATCGATCGAGAGGCAGAGAGCAGGGTCAGCAGGACAAGAGAGCCAGATTCTCTGGGCATTTCAGAGGTTCCCCAGTTAGAGGCAGAGGTCAGTTCAGTAGAGGTCAGCCCAGCAGGCCTCCATATTCAGCACCCCCACTACCTCCCCGAGGTGTTCCAGCGAGGGCTCATTTAAGTGCCATGGCAGAGCGTTCCTACCACCCTCCAGCCATTCAGAGTTCACCTAGTGGTTATTTCGGTTATCCGAGATTTCCTGGTCCCTACTTTAGTGCTATGCCAGAGAGTACACATCGCTTTCCGGCCATTCAGGGTTCCTCTTTGGGGCAGCAGGCTATGATACCCGGAGGTTTTTGTGAGTGTGGGGATCCAGGTCATATGAAGAGGCATTGTCCCAGGCTTTGGGGCAAAGCGGTGCAGCAGGATTATCGGCCTATGGGTCCAGTACCAGCCGTCAAGCCACCTAGAGGTGGGGAACAAGTCGACAGGGGTCATCCTAGAGGTGGAGGCCAATCAGGGGGAGGTCAGCCAGCTCCTGTTCATTCTGGCGGGGCTCAGTCTTCCGGTGCTCCACCTAGATTCTATGCTATTCTAGCCAGATCATATGCAGTGGCCTCAGACGCCGTGATCACAGGAATTATTACAGTATGTGGTAGAGAGCCATTGGTGTTATTTGATCCAGGATCCACTTATTCCTATGTTTCAGTCTTATATGCTCACTTTCTGGATTTCCCTCGTGAGTCCTTGGGTTCTCCTATATGTGTTTCCTCTCCAGTGGGAAATTCGGTGGTGGTAGACCGGGTTTACCGGTCCTGTATGGTTACATTCTGCGGGTTCGAGACTCGAGCGGATCTTTTATTGCTTGACATTGTTGATTTCAAGATTATTTAGGCATGTATTGGCTATCTCCTTACCATGTCGTGCTAGATTTCCATGCCAAGACAGTTACTTTAGCCATGCCAGAGCCGCCTAGGCTGGAGTGGAAAGGCTCCTCAGTTAGTGCAACCAGCCAGGTTATTTCATTCCTGAAGGCTCGACATATGGTCGAGAAGGGTTGTCTGGTCTACCTCGCTTATGTGCGGGACACTACCGCCGAGTCTCTTACAATTGATTTAGTGCCAGTTGTTCGAGAGTTTTCTGATGTATTTCCTTCGGACCATCGGGGCATGCCTCCGGATCGTGATATTGATTTATGCATTGATTTCCCTCTAGGAACCCAGCCTATATCTATTCCTCCATACCGTATGGCTCCGAAAGAGTTGAAGGAGAAGATTGAGGAGTTTTTAGCTAAGGGGTCATCAGATTGAGTGTATCGCCGTGGGGTGCTCCAGTTCTATTCGTGAAGAAGAAGGATGGGTCCATGCGGATTTGTATTGATTACAGCCAGTTGAATAAGGTTACCATTAAGAATAAGTATCCTTTGCCGTGCATCGATGATTTTCTTGACCAGTTGAAGGGTAGTCGTGTGTTTTCTAAGATTGATTTGAGATCGGGATATCATCAGTTGAAGATTCGGGCTTCAGATGTTCCGAAGACCGTTTCTCGTACGAGATATGGCCATTATTAGTTCCTGGTGATGTCCTTTGGCTTGACTAATGCCCCAACAACATTCATGGACTTGATGAATAGAGTGTTCAGGCCGTATATTGATTCCTTTGTCATCGTCTTCATTGATGACATTTTGATTTACTCACGTAGCCTAGGGGAGCACGAGAAGCATTTGAGAGTTGTGCTCCAGACTTTGCGAGAACAGAAGCTATATGCTAAGTTCTCCAAGTGTGAGTTCTGGTTGGATTCTGTGGCATTCTCTGGGCATGTGGTATCCGGAGAGGGTATCAAGGTTGATCCTCAGAAGGTTGAGGTGGTTCAGAGTTGGTCGCGTCCTACTTCAGCTACAGAGATGAGGAGCTTTTTGGGCCTAGCAGACTATTATCGCCGATTGCTGGAGGGGTTCTCTTATATTGCAGCACCATTGACTAGATTGACTCAGAAGAATGACCCATTTAGATGGTTCGACGAGGGTGAGGCGAGCTTTCACAAGCTCAAGACAGCATTAACCTCAGCACCAGTTCTGGTATTACCTTCCGGTTCGGGGATCTACACAGTGTATTGCGACGCTTCACGGGTTGGTTTGGGATGTTTGTTGATGCAGGAAGGGAGAGTTATTGCTTATGCTTCATGCCAGCTGAAGGTTTATGAGAAGAATTACCCTGTGCACGATTTAGAGTTGGAGGCGATTGTGCATGCTCTCAAGATTTGGAGGCACCACTTGTATGGATGTCCTGTGAGGTTTATACAGACCACCGCAACTTGCAACACTTGTTCAAGCAGAGGGATGTTAATTTAAGGTAGCGCAGATGGCTTGAGTTGTTGAAAGATTATGATATCACCATTCTTTATCATCCAGGTAAGGAAAATATGGCAGCAGATGCTTTGGGTAGGAAGGTGGAGAGTATGGGTAGCTTGGCTTATATTCCAGTAGAGGAGAGGCCTCTAGCCTTTGAAATTCAGTCCTTGGCTAATCGACTGGTGAGATTAGACCTTTCAGAGTCTCGTCGAGTTCTTGCACATTTGGTTGCTCATTCTTCGTTATTGGGGGAGATTAAGGCTCGACGGTATGATGCTCTGTGTTTGGTTGAGCTACGGAAGACAGTGGTTCAGGGTAGGGCCAAGGAGGTTATTATTGGCGAGGATGGTGTTTTGATACTTCAGGGCCGCTTATGTGTTCCTAATGTTGATGGCATGAGGGAGATGATTCTAGAGGAGGCACACAGTTCTCGGTATTCTGTTCATCCTGGTGCTACGAAGATGTATCGTGATTTGAAGCAGAATTACTAGTGGAGGAGGATGAAGAAGGACATCGTGGAGTATGTGGCTAGGTGTCTTAATTGCCAGCAGGTTAAGTATGAGCACCAGAGGCCAGGAGGCCTACTTCAGCAGATGCCCATTCCTAAGTGGAAATGGGAGCGCATCACTATGGACTTCGTGGTTGGGTTGCCTCGGACCTTGCAAAAGGTTGACGCGGTTTGGGTCATTGTGGATGGATTGACCAAATCGGCTCATTTCATTCCAATGGCTACTATATATACTTCTGAGAGGTTGGCACAGATCTACATTCGGGAGATAGTCCGGTTGCACGGTGTGCCGGTGTCCATTACATTAGATCGAGGTCCTCAGTTCACCTCGCACTTCTGGAGAGCATTGCATAGTGAGATGGGTACCTAGATAGACCTCAGCACGACATTTCACCCTCAGACTGATGGTCAGTCGGAGCGTACAGTTCAGATATTGGAGGACATGCTCAGGGCATGTGTGATTGACTTCGGATGTCAGTAGGACCAGTTCTTGTCTTTGGCCTAGTTTGCTTACAATAATAGTTATCAGTCCAGCATTGAGATGGCACCATTTAAGGCTTTGTATGGTCGGCAATGCCATTCTCCTATCGGGTGGTTTGAGCCTGGCGAGGCTAAGTTATATGGAACCGACCCGGTGAGGGATGCTTTGGAGAAAGTGAAGTTGATCCAGGAGAGGCTCCGCACAGCACAGTCCAGACAGAAGAGTTACGCGGATCAGAAGGCGCGTGATGTATCATTTATGGAGGGAGATAAGGTTCTGTTGAAAGTCTCGTCGATGAAGGGTATTATGAGGTTCGCGAAGAAGGGCAATCTGAGCCAAAGGTTTATAGGTCCCTTCGAGGTGTTGAGGCGAGTTGGGGAGGTTGCTTATGAGCTAGCTTTACCTCCCAATTTGTCAGGAGTTCATCCAGTTTTTCATGTATCCATGCTCCGGAGGTACCACGCCGACTCCTCTCATGTGGTTGATTTCAACACTATTCAGTTGGATGAGAGGTTGGGCTACGAGGAGGAGCCAGTTGCTATTATTGATAGATATGATTGTCAGTTGAGGTCCAAGAGATTTTCTGCAGTAAAGGTCCAATGGAGGGGCCAACCAGTCAAGAAAGCGACCTGGGAGTCCGAGGAGGACATGCAGAGAAGTTATCCACACTTATTCAGCACTTCAAGTATGATTCTAGACCCGTTCGACGACGAACGTTTGTTTAAGAGGTGGAGAATGTAACGACCCGATCGGTGGTTTTGCATTGTCACACCCCGTTCCCCTAAATGAAACTTCCCATAGCAGCTTATTGTGATTTATGACTTGCAGGGACTGGTAGTTCGGCATTCAGAAGTGTTTAGAGTGCTATAGGAGCACTTGGTTCCTTAAGGTTGGCCTTTAAGGCCAAGTTTTACTTCAGTCAACATTTTAGGTAAACAACCTCGGAATCGAGTTTCGATGGTTTCGGTAGCTTCATATGATGATTTCAGACTTGGGCGTATGATCGGAAGGGGTTTTGAATGACCCGGGAGCGTTTCGGCGCCCAATATTGAAATAAGAGTTCCTTAGGTTCCTATTCTGGTTTGGGACGTGTTTTTGAGTTATCGAGGTCCAAATGGAATTTTGAGACCGTGAATAGTTCCGTTATGTCATTTATGACTTTCCTGCAAAATTTGGTGTCATTCCGAGTAGTATAGGTTTGTTCGGCGCGTTGTTAGCGAAGTCAAGAAAACTTATAGTTCCTAAGTTTGGTTCTAGGGGTTTTGAGGTGTGATTTTGAGTTTTAGAGTGTTTTGGGTGTTCCGAAGGCTCGAGCGAGTCCGTAATATGATTTGGGACTTGTTGTTATATTTGGATGGGGGCTCGTGTGGGCCCAGGTGCCTCCCGGACACCACACGAGGCCAAAAACCAGCTGAAATAGCTGCTAGTGCACCTGTTCTGGTGTGACCGCAGGTGCGGTTGCCCAGTCGCAGGTGCGGGACCGCTTCTGCGGTGCCAACCTCGCAGGTGCGAACCCAGCGGGCAGCCCATTTCTCACAGGTGCGAACAAAGTTCCGCAGGAGCGAAGCCGCGGGTGCAGTCTCCTCTCCGCAGGTGCGGGCCTAGGCTTCCTCGTCCATTTCCGCAGGTGCGAGACTTTGCTCGTAGGTGCGAGAGCGCACGTGCGGTCCTTGAGCCGCAGGCGCAGAACCACTGTCAGGCAGTTTGCTTCTTTAAAATACGGGATTCTTCATTTTTCTTCATTTTCTTCCTGCATTAGAAAACTTGAGATCTTGGAAAAAGGGCTCCACGACCCAACCACTGAAAGTTAAGTAAATTCTATCTTAAAGTTGGTTAATGCATGCATTCTTAGTATGATTTAACTATTTAATTAGTGAAAAATTTAGGAATTTGGGTAGTAACCTAGGGCCTTCGAGAAGTTAGAAAATTAACCGTGAATTGGCTATGAATTCATAAAAAAATCATATATTAATGATGCATCAGGGTACATATTTGTTTATGTACTCATGCTACACTTCTGTACTTAATTGTACAGGTTCTGAGGCTGGTGCATCTGGTTATCAGACCGGAGCTCGATTCTGATCATAGTTGGAACAAAATAAACTAGTCTAAAGTTTTTAGGGAAAACTTCAGCATGTTTAGTCTAATGTTTTAACAAATAAACTAAATAACTTCAGCATTTTTAGTCTAATGTTTTTAGGGAAAACTCATTACTAAACTGCAGACTGCAGGACAAAACATCAACATGTTTTGGTATTTTTAACTTGAAACTTATCTTTTTTGTATTTACCGGCTATTTTTTGTCATTTGCCACTTACTTCATCTTACATTTAAATTTGTCTGACCATATAGTAAATGACCAGAAAAATTACTTTTGCATTTACAAATAGTAAATGAAGTATTTCAATATGGTTTTACAACAAGAAATCTTACAGTTTAAAGATTTAATTCAAATCAAGGGAAGCATGTAATTCAACTAAGCATGTTTCACAAATTACAAGTAAGATTTAAGGCACGTAGACATGTGATACTAGGCTAAACATGATCACTATATATGCTAAGGCAACTCAACCAATGAATTTAAAAGAAGACAACTCAGCAAGAACCAAAATTTCCACAATCACCCTATGTACGCACTCGTCACCTCGCATACACGGAGCTCACATATCAGAGGATATTACAACAGTACCAAATCCTAAGGGAATTTCCCCCACATGAAGTTAGACAATACACTTACCTCAAATCAAGCTTAATCAGTCAATAAGAACGCCTTTCCCTCGACTTTCCGACTCTGAATGGACCAAATCTAGCCAAAAGCAATTTTATATTATAAATATAACTATAAAAAACTAATCTAATTAATGAAATCAAGACTTTAACAAGAAATTATAAAATCGCTTCAAAAAGTCAACTCGGGACCACATCTTAGAATCGGGTAAAACTCATAAAATACTGTAACAACCCGGCACGGCCCGGCTGGTCGTTTCAAAAGCTATAGCTCCGTACCCCTATTTTCCACTTCTTTTGTGATTAACAACTGTTATATGTCTTACCGGGCTGGTTGGTTCAGGTCCGGAGTGATTTTAGAGTGATTGAGACACTTAGTCTCTTAATTGAAAGTTTTAGTTGAAAAGTTGACCGGATGTCGAATTATGTGTAAACGACCTCGAATTTGAATTTTTATGGTTCTGTTAGCTCCGTTAGGTGATTTTGGACTTAGGAGCGCGTCCGGATTGTGATTTGGAGGTCCATAGTAGAATTAGGCTTGAATTGGCGAAAGTTAGAATTTTAGAAAGTTTAACCGGGAGTGGACTATCTGATATCGGGGTCGGATTAAATTTCCAGAAGTTGGAATATGTTTGTGGTGTCATTTATGATTTGTGTGCAAAATTTGAGGTCCCTCAGACGTGATTTGGTAGGTTTCGGCGTTGCTTGTGGAATTTGGAAGTTTCAAAGTTCATTAGGCTTGAACCCGTGTGTAATTCGTGTTCTTGTTGTTATTTGATGTGATTTTATGACTTGATGGTTTCTTTTGTTGAGGTCTTGGGGGCCTCAGGTGTATTTCGGGGTGAGTTTTGAGCGAGTCCGGGCATTTCGGCACTCTGATGTTGTTCTGGTGCTTTTGGAAGTGCGGGCCACAAATTTTGGAGTGCTAAGGCAGAAGAAAAGTGATGAGGCACAAGAAAAAGTGATGAGTCAGAGGAAAAATGCGGACCATGGAGGAAAAATGCTGACTATAAAATTCGTCTTGCGACCGCACTTCAGGGTGTTCTGCAGGTTCATTGATACAACTTCGGAAGCTTATAGATTTTGATCTACTAGGAATTTGGAGAAAATTAAAAAATGATAGTTGTATCCCTTCGTGTCTAGTTTTCATAAAGGTAAAGAAATCGTCCTTTAAGAATTTGTACAGAAAGTTATAGCCATTTTACTAAAGCCTGGTAGGGCAGCATTTGCTGAAGTACAGACGCATAATTTGGATTGCGGCCGCATGACCTGGGATGTGCGACCACACTTGAAAATGTGCGGTCAGAACTTCGGAAGGCAGATTTGGTAATATATAAACGAGGGTTAGGATATTATTTCATATTTTGGACTTTGGGAACTCGGTTTGTGGCTATTGTTCTTGGGTTTTTAAAGAAAATCACCGGGGTAAGTGATTCTAACTCGGATTTGGTTAATATACATGAATATATTACTGATATCATTATTTAATTAGTAATTTGAGATGAAAATTTTGGAAAAATTATAGAAACTTCAAAAACTATAATTTGAGGATTTTCAAGTCGAGTTGTGATCGGAATTGACTAATTTTTGTATGGTTAGACTCGTGAGTGAATTGGCTGGGTTTTAGCCGATTTCGGATTTTGGGCTATAATTTAGTAGTTTTCTTGTGGAATTGATCCCTTAAGCCTATATCAAATATATTGTACTGCTTGTGGCTAGATTCGGGACGTTTGGATACCGGTTTGAGAGGCAAAGGCATTTCGGAGTAGAATTTTGCCCGGATTGAGGTAAGCAACACTTTTAAACTTAGTTCTGAAGGTTCGAAACCTTGAAATACGTATTATATGATTAGTATTGAGGTGACGCACATGTCACGTGACGGGCGTGCACCGTGAGAATTGTGGCCTGGTTGGTTCCACGGCACTGTGTAGTGATAATATCTTGTTGATATCCGTGTTTTCATCATGTGATAGAGTATATGAGCTGTCAATCATGCTAGATATCATGTTTAGGATTTATGCCGGTACTATTGGGACCCATAGGGGTCATTTCTTGTTGTCACTTTACTACTTTTATTGATATTTCGTACTCAGTCATGTACGTTCATTTTATATCATATCTCAATCTCAGTCGTTAATTATTGATTCATCATATTATTGTTCGGGCTAGTTTTGATGCTATTTTGAGCACGTGAGTGAGACTGGAGAGAGTGATGACTGAGTGAGGCTGAGATCCGGATTAAGAGCGACATTTATGGGGTCGGGCTGCACGCCGCAGTGGTTATATTGATGTTATGATAGCGCTTGGGCTGTAGGAGTCCCTTCGGAGTCTGTAACACATCCCTAGTGCACTGTTGATATTACTGAGGGATGGATCTTCCCTGGACATGGATCTTGTCCGAAGTACTTGATACCTGGAGATGGATTTTCTCTATAGAGCTGGATTGGCCTTTCCTCAGTACTGGGTGACCTATGGTCAGTGTTGTATATATATTTTGGGATGGATCTTCCCTAGGCTGTGTGGGCCATATACAGTACCGAGTGGTTGAGAAATTGAGAGTGTAAGCACTTGAGGCTGACATCATGGTGCATCATTTACAACATGTTTATTGGCATGTAGAGATAGCAGAGTTATGTTCTTCACCTTGTTCAATTCTGGTTATTTTACTGTTTTCAGCTATCTAATTAATTTGAAAGCATGCCTACGTTTCTGCACTGTTATTTCTATTGCTAGTTGTACTGGTTGAGCTCGTCACTACCTTTCCGTACAAAGGTTTGACTTTTTTCTTACTGAGTTGGATGTACTCACGTTACTCCCTGCACCTCGTGTGCAGGTCCAGGTGCTTCTGTTCACGGCTGCTACTGATTGAGGCTTCAGAGTTCGGAGACTATCGAGGTAGCTGCATGGCATTCGCATGCCTTGACCCACCTTGTTTATATCAATTAGTATTTCAGTTTTATGATGTAGATAGTGTAGTGCACTGTATTCTGGTTTAGATTCTTTTGTACTCAGTGACACCCCGTTTTTGGGATGGATTGTATCGTATTTTGAATTATTTCTGTTTTCAAAAAGGCTTTTCATTAGTTTTAACTTCTTTCGTCTTTATTTTCAAAGTTTTCAGTGTGATGAGTTGTTGAGTACAGGCTGGCCTAGTTCCACGATAGGAATCATCACGACGTTTGATTTGGGTCATGACAAGTTGGTATTAGAGCCTAGGTTTCATAGGTCTTAAACTGTTTTAGTAGAGTCTTGCTAATCGGTACAGAGACGTCTGTACTTATCTTCGAGAGGCTGCAGAACCCTTAGGAAAATTCTTGTTGTGGGAATCTGTTGATTCTGGTAACTAAACTTTTGTTATTCTATTCTCTCCCATATGGTGAGGACACGTACTACTGGGCAGGACGGAAAACCACCAGTACCACCAGTCATGGCCGCAAGATGATGAGGGCGCGGTACAGGCCGCGGTAGGGGTAGAGGTGCAACATGCACAACAACTAGGGCAGCACTTGCAGATCCACCAGTTCCCTAGTTCAGGATCAGGTCCCTGTTGTGGATGAGCCAGCGGGACCAGCTCAGGCACTAGTTGTGCCCATCGTGATTCCAGACCTTTAGAAGGCCTTAGCTCAAATTCTGACCGTGTGAACCGGTCTTGCTTAGGCGGTCTCTGTTTTGACCGGAGCAGCCACTTCTCAGGTGGGGAAGGCACTCAGACTCCTGTCGCCCGTACACCAGGACATGTGATGCAGGGACTCTAAACACCGGGAGAACCACCATCCCAGCCGGTTGCAGCTCCCCAGGACTATGTGGTTACTGCTATGCCTTAGGATGAGCGGCATAGATTGGAGAGGTTTGGGAGACTCCAGCCTCCATCTTTCAGTGGTACGGAGGGAGCGGATGCACAAGGCCTCTTGGATAAGTGTCAAAGGATTCTCCGTACATCAGTTATTCTGGAGAGCGAGGGGGTCTCGTTCACTACTTTTCAATTCTCTGGGGCTGCCTTCACCTGATGGGCGGCTTATCAGAGGCGTAGGCCCGTCAGCACAGCGCCATTTACTTGGCAGGAGTTCATTGTTCTCTTCCTGGACAAGTTCGTGCCACAGTCTCGCAGAGAGGAGTTGCGCAGACAGCTTGAGTAGTTACGTCAGGATGATATGTCTGTGACGCAATACAGGATGAGGTTTTCTGAGTTGGCCCGTCATGCAGTCTAGTTAATTCCCACATATAGGGATAGGATCAGGAGGTTCATTGATGGCCTCACATTTTAACTGCGGGTGCTTATGACCAAAGTGAGGGTATCTGGTGCTACATTCAAGGAGGTTGTCGACTTTTCTCGACAGAATGAGATGGTCTGTAGTCAGGAGCGGGTCTAGATGGAGTCCAAGAGGTCTCGTGGATCAGGTAGCTTTGGTGGTGTTTCTTCTTGAGGTGAGTTCCACCACGACAGAGGTCGTCCTTGCAGGCATGTGATCACGCTCAACTATGTTTTATAGAAAGACTAAACGGGCGCTGCAAATATAATCCGAGGTATTACACCCAGAGTCGATCGCACAGGGAATTTACGTATCAATTAAGTCTTTAAAATACTAAACTATTACTTAATCACTTTTCTCAAGACTTTTGAATATCAATTGGGGATGTTTACTAAATCTAATAACAAAATAATAAATTAGCAATTAACTAACAATATAATGTAAACAATGATAATAAAGGTCTAAGGTTATGGTTTCCCCCGTTGGTGAATTCTT
>ML383345.1:0-59997 GCA_005239525.1 Nicotiana knightiana | reverse complement strand
AGGTATCGTTATCTCTAATCCAACCTCTAAACCCTCGGTTATGACTTTCGTCTATACTCCGGGAGTGATGTTGTTCAAACAACTACCTAAATATGCACTCTCTCTCAAGTAGATACATAATAAATAGGAATAGCTAATTGAGGGCCCTTTCAATCAACTACAATAAGAACGTAGTTGAACAATTAGAGATTAATCAACCAAAATATATTAATATCACAAAAAATTCATCTCCAACGGGTTCTACCAAAACCCTAGACTAAAGAATTTAGCTACTCATGTTTATAAGAATCAAAAATAATATAAAGTGTATAATTGTAATATAAAGTAATGAATTCGAGATGTAGAAATCAATGCTTTTGGCACTTCAATGGTTTTCTCTCCTTGAATCCTTCGAATGCCTTCCGAAATCTTTAAGTTGTTTTTTAAGAGTCTATTTATATGTTTAGGGTGAACCCTAAACATGTGGGAGACTTCTATTTCAACCGGGAAACACTTAAACTCGTCAAAACTCGGAATTGGATGAACCTGGGACCCCGGGCGTTTGGACCCTGGCGCCTGGCTAACGCCAGGGTAGGGCTGGCGTTTCAACCCTAACGCATGGCTAACGCCAGGGTAGGGCTGGAGTTTCAACCCTAACGCGTGGCAAACGCTAGGGTAGGGCTGGCGTTTCAACCCTAATGCCTGGCTAACGCCAAGTATGGTCAGGCTTTTGGGCTCTGGCGCCCGGCTATCACCCGGGTGTTTCCTCTTCGACCCTTAAGCGTATTTTCGACGTATTTGCATCCCTTTAGATCCGTTTCCATATCCAATTCACCTACACATGAAATAAACTCCATTAAGCACATAAAAATGTATTTTAACATTAACGCACCTCAAATGTAAGGTAAATTACATGTTAAATTATGCATTCTAGCCTCACATCAGCATGCTCAGACGGCTCACCCAACTCACTATGGTGCATCATCTAGCCATGGTTCTCATAGTTATCAAGGGTCATGCATCTCTCAGTGCCCTTCCATCTCAGAGTTTGTCTCATGCACCATCAACTCAGGGTTTATCTATGTCGGGACCTTCTAACAGTTATCCCTATGCTCGGGGTTCCCTTCAATCCCCACCGCCATTGCAAGGAGATGTTTCTTTTAGTGTGGTGATTTGGGTCATATCAAGAGGTTTTGTCCCCGCCTTTCAGGAGGTTCATCTCAGCAGAGGAGTCAACCTTCAACTTCAGCACCAGTTGCTTCACCACCTGCCAAGCCAGCTCATGGTGGAGCTCAGTCAGCTAAGGGTCGCCCTAGAGAGGGAGGCCGATCAGGTGGAGGTCACGCCCATTTCTATTCCCTCCCTGCCAGACCAGATTCTATTGCTTCAGACATAGTGATCACATGTATTATCTCAGTATGTCATTGAGATGCTTCTGTATTATTTGACCCTGGTTCCACTTATTCATATGTATCATCATATTTTGCTCATTATCTAGACATGCCCCGTGCGTCTCTAGTTTCATCTGTTTGTGTATCTACGCCGATGGGCGATACTATTATTGTGGACCACGTATACCGGTCGTGTGTAGTGACTATTGAGGGACTTGAGACTAGAGTTGATCTATTGTTGTTTAGTATGGTTGATTTTGATGTGATATTGGGTATGGATTGGTTGTCCTCATGTCATGCTATTCTGGACTGTCACGCTAAGACTATGACATTTGTGATGCTAGGGTTGCCACTGATTGAGTGGCGAATTTCTTTAGACTATGTCCCCAGTAGAGTGATTTATACTTGGGGAGCGCGACCGGCACGACCGGCGCTCAACCGAAGGGACCTGGTCGAGCCAGCCTGTTAAGCACTTTTCTTCAAAACTCACTTAGGATCGAGGGAAGACATATTATCATTAATTAAACAGTAGAATGATCATATATATAAACATTACTAAGTCATTTCATTTTTACCACATCATTTTTATGTTTTAAAATACATACACTTGATGATTGAGTGGAACAAGATTCCAAAACACAACATAATCTGTTTGAGACTTTATAGCACCCATATACAACCCACATAGTGCCTACGGAGCGTCTAATGATACAAAAGAGTGTAAATATGGTGTCGGCAATAAGGCTCCGGATATACCTCAAATAGTGACAACAATATAAACAAAAGATATAATGCATGAATCCGGAATGAAGTGGCGCTCACCGAGTCCGCTGAGAAGAGGATGCAGCACTATCTGTGATCAACATTGCCTGCTATGGTACCACCTGCATCCATTTAAAGATGCAGCGCCCCCGGTAAAAGGGACGTTAGTTCTATCGAATAGTACTAGCATGTACAACTAAAACACTATCTCAATAGAATGAATTGTAATACAAGGGAAACAGTCAAGAAAGCAATACGAGTCGCAAATAACACTAAAACATCAAGTTAAGGATCACATAGATTTTCAAATCAAATTCGACGTTATTAGGTTGGGTGATTCTTGGTGCAAATATGCCACAATCCACAATACCACTGTATCCTTATACGGAGTCTGATCTCGGCCCGATCGGCTAAGCCATCTCATTTGAGATATCAACTATATTCATAATTTCATCCACAATACCACCGTGTTTTTACACGGTGTCCGATATCGGTCCGATATCGGCCCGATCGGCTAAGCCATCTCATTTGAGACATCAACCATATTCACAATTTCATATTTCTTTCCCATCTTTCCAATACATTAGCACGAGTGGCCCCAATTCTAAAGTTATTCTTGGTTCTTGTCCGTATTTCATGATTCAAGTTCTTTTCCACATTCCAACATTATAATTATCATCAATAACAATACGGTTTTTCATTCAAGACTTTTGATTTCACATGTGAGCAATATAGAATCTAAGGCATATAGAGGCTTTTCACACAATTCGACATAACAGTCTTTAATCGAATTCGACTTGGAGTCTAGGCATAGCACATATTCTATGTTTTGAAAATTTCCTCATATGACGAGATAACATGATGAAAGCATGGGAATACATATTACACAACTAATTTCAAAGCAAGCACATTCGGGATATCAATTTCTAGGATGTTCAATTTGGGACTTACATCGATTGCATGACTACCATGGGATTCAATTCTAAGGAGAGGGGGTTTAGCCAACATACCTCAATTGAGATTCTTAAGACTCTAAGATTTTTCAGAATGTTAGCAACTTCAACCTATTTTAGCAATATAGCAAAATTGAATCCAAAATTAGGAAAACGATCATAATTCTAGCTCACTTGAGCATTTTATCAAACACTATGTGTGTATTAAGGTTCCATGGCCCTTTTTGAAAGACTTCACCATCCCACACCCCGTTCTTTTCTATCTTTAACCCACAACCTCCATACATACCTTAGGAATACATGAATTTAAGGTAAGCACTCACATCCCCATTAACTACCTTACTAATGGCCAATTCTAGTTACATTTTGAAATTATGATTTTGGGTGATAGAATCTTACCTCTTAGGAAGATGACCTAGGTGCCTCTCCGGATAATCTTCAAGGTTTAAGCAAGAATTGAAGAGAAATGTTTGACGAAGATCACTTTCTCCCTCTAAGACTCTCTCTCACTCTAAAGATATTAGAAAATAAGCTTAAAATGGTCTAAGGTAGGTGTTTTAACGGAATAGGGTCGGGTTTAAAAACCTCAAAAATGAAGCTCCGGAACAGGTTTTGCGGTCACATATAAGACTGCTTAATGATTATGCGATCCAAGAAATGATCGCGAAAGGTGGCCCTGGGAACTGGGCTGGCCTGCTTCACTCTGTGGCTGTTATGCAGCCTGCATATCTGTTCTGCGGTTGCATAAAGCGCCGCAAAACCTCCCTCTGCAAAATTACAAAAATGATTATGCGACCAAAGTGCGGCCCACGAAACGGTTATGTGGTTGCATAATTGGTCATAAAACTTACCTCAAAATTGGCCAAAAAGACTGCTTCACTGCACGGCCATTCTGCGGCCCGCAGAGTGATTATGTGGCCGCATAAAGGGCCATAAAAATGCCTACTTCTGCAAAAATATTACCTTCAATCCCCAGCATATTTTTCAATCCAAAAAGTCCGAACCGTGGAGAGCAAGATCTCCGTGAAGAATTTCTATTACTATTAACCTCCACGCCTTCTTCGGCACCACAAAATCTGGGTTTTTAAAAAAAAATTACGGGGCCTTACATCTTCCTGAACACGAGCAGCCCCAAATTTAAATAACTCCCTAAATTTCCAAAAAGATTTTCCAGAGTTTCCTTTGTAACTACGATTATCCACCTGTCATAGAGCACCACAAACATATCTTACAGACATATGCACAACCCAACGACATAATAAAACTCATAACAATACCAATCATGGCCTCACAAGCAACATATAATTAAAAGGAACACCTTTACATTATCTGAACAAGTGATACAAAATTCATAGGCGACAAGTTCATAAAATAAAGAATTACATAGCTATTCAAACAAGTAAGGATACTTGTTTTTCATTTCATATTCAGCCTCCCAAGTGCCCTCTTCAACCTGCTGGCTTCCCTATAACACTTTCACAGAGGCAATTTCTTTATTTCTCAACTTTCGGACTTGTCTATCAGTAATGGAAACTGGAATTTCTACATATGATAGTTCTTCATTAACTTCAATGGTCTCAACCGGAACAATGGCTGACGGATCTCCAACTACCTTCTTCAACATAGACACATGGTATACCGGGTGGACTAATGACATTTCGGGTGGTAGCTCAAGCTTGTACGCCACCTGGCCAATTCTCTAAATGATTTTGTACAACCCGACATACCTCGGAGTCAATTTCCCTATTCGTCCAAACCGCAGTTTACCCTTCATGGGGGAAACCTTCAAGAATACCCCATCATCTTCTTTGAACTCTAAGTCTCAGCGACGAACATCTGAATAAGATTTTTGATGACTCTAAGTAGTTTCCAACCGCTCATTTATGATCTTAACCTTCTCCATAGCCTGATGCAAGAGGTCTAACCCTATCAACTTAGCTTCCCAAATCTCAAACCACCCAATGGGAGATCTACATCTCATACCATACAATGCCTCAAATGGTGCCATCTGAATACTAGCATGGAAGCTGTTGTTGTAAGAAAACTCTATGAGTGGCAATTGATCATCCCAGCTAACCTTGAAATCAAGAACACAAGCATGAAACATTTCCTCAAGCATCTAAATAGTGCTCTCTGCTTGCGCATCAGTCTGTGGATGGAAGGATGTACTAAGACTTACCTGAGTACCCAAACCTTGCTGAAATTTCTTCCAAAAATTGGCATTGAACTAAGCCCCTCGATCGAAAATGATAGAAACTGGAGTGTAATGAAGCCTGACTATTTCCTTGATATACAACTAAGCGTTCCGTAGTGTCGGTATATTTAACTGGCAAGAAGTGTGCTGATTTCGTGAGTCGATCCACGATCACCCAAATTGAGTCAAACTTTCACGAAGTGCGCGATAAGCGTACCACAAAATCCATATTAATCATTTCCCAATTCAAAAATTGGAATTTGTATGTTCTGTGCCAACTCACCAGGCTGTTAATGTTCGGTCTTCACTTCCTGACAATTTGAACACCTTGCCACAAAGTCCGCTACATTCCTTTTCATGTCATTCTACCAATAGACTTCCTTAAGATCGTGATACATCTTTGTAGAGCCTGGATGCACAGAATACCTAGAAAGCGTGAGCCTTGATAATGATTCTCTATCGGAGATCATCTATATTTGGAACACATAGTCGCACTTGGTACCTTAGTGTACCATCATCTATGCCAAGAGTAAACGCCATCATTTTATGTTTATAAATCCCCTCCTTCAGCTGTACCAATAATGGATGATTGTATTGCTTCTCTTTGACTTCCTCAATAAGCGATGATTCAGCCCTATTTTGCACAATTACCCTTCCTTCACTAAAGTTCGCGAGGGGAACTCCCAAACTAGCTAGCTGGTGAACCTCCCTGGCCAACGCCCTTTGACATGCCTCCAAGTGGGCCAAATTACCCATAGATTTACGGCTAAGATCATCCGCCACAACATTGGATTTCCCTAGGTGATACAGAATATCGATGTCGTAATCTTTGAGTAACTCAAGCCATCTTCTCTGCCTCAGATTCAGCTCCTTTTGCTTGAAAATATATTGAAGACTCTTGTGGTCCGTGAATACATCCAAATGGACCCCATACAAATGATGAGGCCAGATCTTTAATGCAAAAACCACCACTGCAAGTTCTAAGTCATGAGTTGGATAGTTCTTTTCGTGATTCTTGAGTTGCCTGGAAGCATAAGCTTTAACCTTGCCATGTTGCATTAACAAACACCCAAGCCCGATCTTTGAAGCATCACAATATACCACAAACCCGTCTGCACCCTCTGGTAGGGTCAACACCGGCGCCGTAGTCAATCTCAAATTGAACTCCTGGAAGCTCCTTTCATAAGCATCGGACCATTGGAACTTAACCGCTTTCTGAGTCAATTTAGTCAATGGAGAGGCAAGAGTAGAGAACCCTTCCACAAACTTACTATAATACCCTGCTAAGCCCAAGAAACTGCGAATCTCGGTTGGCGTTGTAGGTCTAAGACAATTCTTTACTGCTGAAATATTTTGAGGATCAACTCTAAATCCTTCTTTGGAGACAACATGACCCAAGAATGTGACAGATTCGAGCCAAAATTCATACATCTAAACTTTCGTGCACAATTGGCGCTAACAAAGAGTCTGCAGCACTGCCCTAAAATGATCGGCATGGTACTCTCGACCTCGCGAATGCACAAGAATATCATCGATGAACACTATCACAAAGTAGTCGAGGAAAGGCTTGAAAACCTTATTCATAAAATCCATTAAAGTTGTCGGGCATTTGTTAGCCCGAAAGACATTACCAGAAATTCAAAGTGCCCATACCGGGTTGTGAAAGCTATTTTTGAAATATCCTGCTCCCTGATCTTCAATTAGTGATACTCAGATTGAATATCAATTTTGGAGAAGTATCTAGCACCCTGTAACTGATCAAACAAATCATCTATTCTTGGTAACAAGTACTTATTTTCGATTGTGACTTTGTTGAGCTTCCAATAGTCAATACACATCCTGAGTAATCCATCTTTCTTCCTCACAAAGAGAACCAGTGCGCCCCATGGTGACACTCAATCGGATGAAACCCTTTTCTGACAAATTTTTCAATTGTTCCTTTAGTTCTTTCAATTCTGCTAGTGCTATCCTATAGGGCGGAATAGATATAGGTTGCGTTCCTGGCAGCACATCAATCCCAAAATCAATCTCCCTATCTGGCAGAATCCCAGAGAGCTCATCAACAAAGACCTCTAGAAATTCAGTCACAACTAGCATAGACTCGAGTGTAGGTGCCTCAGCATCGGTATCCATAGCCCGGACCAAATGATAGATACACTCCTTGTTAATCATCTTCGTGGTCTTAAGGTAAGAAATAAACTTACCCTTTGGCATCACATTATTCCCCTTCCACTCAACAACTAGCTAATTTGGAAATTCAAACCTCACAGTTCTAGTTCGACAATCGAGCTTAGCAAAACATGAATAAAGCCAATCCATCCCCACAATTACATCAAAATCGACAATCCCCAATTCAGTAGATCGGCCATGGTGTCCCGACCACATACCGTGACAACACAACCCCTATAAACCTGTGCGGCCATAATAGACTCGCCAGCTGGAGTAGATACAAAGAACAGGTCGTGAAGCTATTCCGGTTCTATCCCAAATTCCATAGCAACATAAGGGGTAACATAGGACAAGTTGGAACCAGGGATCAATAAGAGCATATACATCATGAGATTGGACAGTCAATATACCTGTGACAACATCTGGAGAAGCCTTAGCACTCTGGCGACCACTCATAGCATAGAAACAATTGGGTCCTCCGGAACTTTTCACACCACCCCTAGCTACACCACGTCCTGTTGGTGCTGGAGAGCCTTGAGCTGGAGGGGGTGCTAAAGCTGTAGCAACTGCAGAACTGGATGGTTGTGTTGTGCCCCTGCCCACACCCTGGAGGGATGAACGACACTCCCGCTGAATATGACCCCTTATTCTGTACCTGTAACATACCGGCAGGTCCTGGTAGCAGATCCCCATATGCATCCTCCCATACTTGGGGCATGTGGGTCTCTGCTGCTGCTAGAATCTCCCTATTAATCGGCCCTGATGGTGGGGCCCCATGCTGCCCTGATTGGGCCTGAAGCGACTCCCCTGCTACTGACGGTTCCCCTCTGGCGGTGCATTGGCTGAAGACTGAGCATAAGATTGGGATGGCCCTGATGACCCTCCCCTAAAAGTTTATCCCCCACCACCAAATTAATCTTCAGGGTTGCTCGCGGATCGGGCCCTAATGCTACCATCTCGCTCCATCATGTTCTTTAACTTACGGGTCTCTGTAGCTTGAGAAAATGCCAGCATCTTCCCATAGTTCATATAAGAATTTAAGGAAGCTGTGGCAGCCTCATTAATTTCCAAAGGGCTAAGGCCCTGCACAAACTGACGCACTCTAGCCTCCATAGTGGGCATCATGTGAATAGCATATTTTGACAGGTGCGCGAACTCCATGTCATACTCCCACACACTCTTACTCCCTTGATTAAGATTCTCAAACTCTGCGGCACGGGATGCCCTAGGTTCGGTAGGCAAGAAATGGTCAATAAAGGCATTAGCACACTCACTCCACCTCGCTGGAGGGCTCCCCTCCTCCCGAGAGTCCTCCCACAGCTCAAACCAAGAATATGCCACCCCTTTCAAGTGGTAGGAGGCCAACTCCACTCCCTCCGTCTCAGTAACCCACATAACCCGAAGAGTCTTATGTATCTCATTAATGAAGTCCTTTGGGTCCTCCTCGGGGTTAGCACCCGTGAACAGCAGAGGATCCAAAGGAAGAAACCTGCTCACCCTAGAATTGGTGGAATCCCCTCGTTGGCTAGAAGACGTGGGTGAAACATTTGATCTTTGGGCCTGATAAGCCACTATCTGAGTCAGAATCTGAATAGCTCCCCTAAGATCCCCATAAAAAATAGCAGTACCGAAAGCTGGGGCTTGAGGTGGAATCAAAATAGCAGGTGGAGGAACCGTCGCACCCTCAGTAGGTGTAGGAACTGGTGTGGCCTGGCCAAGTGTAGTGGAATCAGGCAGTGAAGTAGTCGGGGTATTATCCTCACCCCTCGAGTATTCACCCGCATCATCATATAAAGGGTCAACTGCCGCTGGTGAGGCAACATTGGCTCATTGGCCAGTTCTTGCTCTCATCCTTGGTTCCATATACTGAAAGTTAAAGGAATGCACAAGTTAGAGGAGGAACAGTTGCACAATTAGTTTAATCGTACGATCCAGAATATCAAAGAAAGATATTGTTCCTAAATCTCCAAGTAGCCTCCAAATTATATATGTGGTCGACAACACACAGATAAGAAGGACTCTACTAGAAACAGCTCCGAGACATCTTAGGACACTTTAAAACATTAGGCTATAATACCAAGTTTGTCACGCCCCAACATCGAGGAGCACGACGGGTGCTCAACCGAGGGGACCCGGTAGAGCAAACATGTTAAACACTTTTCTACCCAACTCACTTAGGATTGATGGAAGGCTTATTATAATTAATTAAACAGTGGAAGGATCATATATATATAAACATTACTAATTTATTTTGATTTTTGCTACATCATTGTTAAGTTTCAAAATACATACACTTTATGATTGAGTGGAACAAGAGTGCAAAACACAACATAATCTGTTTGACCTTTCTAGCACCCATATACAACCCATATAGTGCCTACGGAGCCTCTAAAGATACAAAAGACTGTAAAGATGGTGCCGGCAACAAGGCCCCGGCTATACCTCAAAAAGTGACAACAATATAAACAAAATATATAATGCATGACCCCGCAATGAAGTGGGGCTCACCGAGTCCGCTGAGAAAAGGATGCAACACTATTTGTGATCAACACTGTCTGATATGGAACCATATGTATCCATTTAAAGATGCAGCACCCTGGGCAAAAGGGATGTCAGTTCTGTCAAATAGTACTAGCATGTAAAATTATAATACAAGGGAAACAGTCAAGAAAGCAATATGAGCTGCAAATAACACTAAAACATCAATTTAAGGATCACATAGATTTTCAAATCAATTTCCACGTTATTAGGTTGGGTGATTCTTGGTGACAATATGCCACAATCCACAATACCATTGTGTCTTTATACGGGGTCCGATCTCGGTCAGATCGGCTAAGCCATCTCATTTTAGACATCAACCATATTCATAATTTCATCCACAATACCACCGTGTTTTTACACGGAGTCCGATCTCGGCCCGATCGTCTAAGCCATCTCATTGGATACATCAACCATATTCACAATTTCATATTTCTTTCCCATCTTTTCAATACATTAGCACGAGTGGCCCCAATTATAAAGTTATTCTTGGCGCTTGGCCGTATTTCATGATTCAAGTTCTTTTCCACATTCCAACATTATAATTATCATCAATAACAATACGGTTTTTCATTCAAGACTTTTCATTTCACATGTGATCAATATAGAATCTAAGGCACATAGAGGCTTTTCACACAATTTGGCATAACAGTATTTAATCGAATTGGACTTCGAGTCTAGGCATAGCACATATTCTATATTTTGAAAATTTCCTCATATGAAGAGATAACATGATGAAAGCATGGGAATACATATTACACAAATAATTTCAAAGCAAGCACATTCGGGGTAGCAATTTCTAGGATGTCCAATTTGGGACTTACATCGATTGCATGAATACCATGGGATTCAATTCTAAGGAGAGGGGGTTTAGCCAACATACCTTAATTGAGCTTCTTAAGACTAAGATTTTCCGGAATATTAGCAGCTTTAACCTATTTTAGCAATAGCAAAATTGAATCCAAAATTAGGAAAACTATCATAATTCTAGCTCACTTGATCATTTTATCAAACACTATGTGTGTATTAAATATTCCATGGCCTTTTTTGAGAAACTTATCCATCCCACACCCCATTCTTTTCTATCTTTAACTCACAACCTCCCCTCATACCTTAGGAATACATACATGCAAGGCAAGCACTCTCATCCCATGAACTACCTTACTAATGGCCCATTCTATTTACATTTTGAAATTAGGAATTTGGGTGATAGAATCTTACTTCTAAGGAAGAAGACCTAGGTGCCTCTATTGATAATCTTCAAGGTTTAAGCAAGAATTGAAGAGAAAATCTTATGAACATCACTTTCTCCTTCAAGGACTCTCTCTCTCACTCTAAAGATATCATATAATAAGCTCAAAATGGTCTAAGGTAGGTGTTTTAAAAGAAAAGGGTCGGGTTTAAAAACACAAAAAATGAATCTCCGGAACAGGTTCTGCAGTCGCATATGTGACCGCATAATGATTATGATGTCCACAAAATGACCTTGAATGGTGGCCTTGGGAACTGGGCAGGCTTGCTTCACTCTGCGGCCGTTATGCAGCCTACAGACCTGTTCTGCGATCGTATAATGCGCGGCATAACCTTCCTCTGCAAAATTACAAGGGCGATTATGTGACCAAAGTGCGCACATGAAATGGTTATGTGGTCGCATAATTGGCCGCGAAAACTTACCTCAAAATTGGCCAAAAGGCTGCTTCATAAAAAGGCTGCAGAAATACCTACTTCTGCAAAAAAATTACTTTCACTCCCCAACGTACTGTTCAATCGAAAAAGTTTGAACCGTGGCGAGCAAGCTCGCCCTGAAGAATTTCTACTGCTATTAACCTCCACGCCTACTTCGGCATCATTGAATCCGGGTCTTAAGAAAACTTTTACGGGGACATACAATAGACTTTCTTATTTGGCCTTTGTGAGGGATGTCAGTGTAGAGACTCCTACTATTGATTCTGTTCCGGTAGTGCGAGATTTTCCGGATATGTTTCCTGCAGACCCGCGGGGCATGCCACCCGATAAGGATATAGAATTTGGTATTGCCCATTTTTATTCCTCCGTCGTATGGCGTCGGCTGAGTTGAATGATGGAAGGAACAACTTCAAGAACTCCTTGATAAGGGGTTTATTAGGCCAAGTGTGTCACCTCGGGGCGCACCTGTTCAGTTTGTGAAGAAGAAGGATGACACTATGAGAATGTGCATTAACTACAAACAGTTGAACAAAGTCACAATCAAGAACAAGTATCCTTTGCCGCGTATTGATGATCTATTTGACCAACTTCAGGGAGCGAGGGTGTTCTCCAAGATCAATCTGAGGTCTGGGTATCACCGACTGAAGATTCGGAACTCGGACAGTCTTAAGACAAATTTTAGAACCCATTGTGGTCATTTTATTTTAGGCTGACCCATGCCCCAGCAATGTTCATGCATTTGATGAACACCGTGTTTCGGCCTTATCTCCACTCCTTTGTTATTGTGTTCGTTAATGATATCTTGGTGTACTCTCGTAGCTAGGAGGAGCACGCCCAACATTTGAGGGTTGTATTACAGCGGTTAAGGGATGAGAAATTTTATGCCAAGTTCTCCAAGTGCGACTTTTGGCTCAGTTAAGTGGCGTTCTTTCGGCACGTGGTGTCCAGTGAGGGAATTCATATAGATCTGAAGAAGATAGAGGAGGTTCAGAGTTGGTCCAGACCATCCTTGGCTATAGAGATTCAGAGCTTTCTTGGTTTGGCTGGTTATTACCATCGGTTCGTGCAGGGTTTCTCGTCGACTGCATCGCCCTTGACAAAATTGACCCATAGGGTGATCCTTTCAAGTGGTCGGACAAGTGTGAGGAGAACTTTTAGAAGCTCAAGACTACCTTGACCACAACTCCAGTTCTAGTTCTACCATTATCTTTTGGTTCTTATACAGTATATTGTGATGCTTCTCGGATCGGTATTGGATGTTTTTTGATGCAGGAAGGTAAAGTGATTGTTCATGGTTTGCGCCAGTTGAAGCCCCATGAGAATAACTAACCTGTTCATGATTTGGAGTTGGTTTCCATTGTCCACGCATTGAAGATTTCGAGGCACTATCTCTATGGTGTGTCTTGTGAAGTATTTACTGATTATCGTAGCCTCCAACACTTGTTCAAACAAAAGGATCTCAATTTGAGGCAGCAGAGGTGGTTGGAGCTGCTAAAGGACTATGATATTACTATTTTATACCATCCGGGAAAGGCCAATGTGGTGGTCGATGCCTTGAGTAGGAAGGCAGTGAGTATGAGTAGTCTTGCATTCCTTTCTGTTGTTGAGAGACCCCTTATAGTTGATGTTCAGGCCTTGGCCAACCAGTTCGTGAGATTGGATATTTCGAAGACCAATTGGGTTCTAGCTTGTGTGGTTTCTCGGTCTTCCTTATTTGATCGCATTAGAGAGCGCCAATATGATGATCCTCATTTGCTTGTCCTCATGGACACGGTTAATCGAGGTGATGCCAAAGATGTGACTATTGGTGATGATGGGGTGTTAAGGATGCAGGGCCAGATATATGTGCCCAATGCAGGTGGGCTATCGGAGTTGATAATTCAAGGAGGCCCAAAGCTCGCGGTATCCCATTCGTCGGGGTTCTGCAAGGATGTATCAGGACTTGAGGAAACACTATTGGTGGAGGAGGATGAAGACATATAAAGTTGGGTTTGTAGCTTGGTATCTCAACTGTCAGCAGGTAAAGTATGAGCATCAGAGACCGAATGGATTGCTTCAGATGTTAGATCCTGGAGTGGAAGTAGGAATAGATCACCATGTATTTCGTAGTTGGGCTCCCACGGACTTCATGGAAGTACGATGCTATTTGGGTGATTGTGGATCGGGTGACCAAGTACGCACACTTCATTCCAGTTGGTACTACTTATTCTTTCGAGCGGTTGAGATTTACTTCTGAGACACATCGCAGTTTTGGAGATCGTGCAGCAAGAGTTGGGCACTCAAGTTGAGTTGATCACATCATTTAGCCCTCAAATGGATGGACAGTCAGAGTGCACTATCAAGATATTAGAGGACATCTTATGCGTTTGTGTCATTAATTTTGGAGTTTTATGGGACTAGTTTCTGCCGCTCGCAGAGTTTTCATACAACAACAGGTATCGGTCGAGCATTCAGATGGCTCCGTATAAGGCTTTATATGGGAGGCGGTGTAGATCTTTGGCGGGGTGGTTTGAGCTTGGTGAGGCTAGGAGTTTGGGTACAGACATGGTTCAGGATGCATTAGACAAGGTTAAATTGATTAAGGAGCGGCTTCACATGGCACAATCGAGACAGAAGAGCTATGCCGACAGGAACGTTCGTGATGTGTCTTAGCTGGTCGGGGAGAAGGTTCTGTGGAAGCACCCATTAAGGGTGTTATGAGGTTTGGGAAGAGGGCAAGTTGAGCCCTCGGTTCATTGGGCCTTTTGAGGTACTTCAGAGGATTGGGGAGGTGACTTACAAGCTTACCTTGCCACCTAGCTTATCGAGTGTGTATTCAGTATTTCATGTTTCTATGCTCCTGAAGTATATCGGTGATCCGTCTCACGTTTTAGATTTCAACACGGTCCAGTTGGATGGTGATTTGACTTATTATGTGGAGCCGATGGCCATTTTGGAGCGGCAGGTTCGAAAGTTGAGGTCAAAGAATATAGCTTCAGTGAAGGTGCAGTAGAGAGGTTAGCCCGTGAAGGAGGCTACTTGGGAGAGTAAGCGGAAGATGCGGAGCAGATATGCATACCTATTTGGAACTAGAGGTATATTTCTAGACCCGTTTGAGGACGAACACTTATTTAAGAGGAGGAGGATGTAGAGACTCGGTCAGTTGTATCGAGAGTTATAGCCACGTTCCTCTATGTTCTTCTTCTTCGTGTTCTCCAGCTGTTATATGTCTTACCAGGTGTGTTTTTTTGAGACTAGAGTGATTTCAGAGTGAATTGAGACACTTAGTCTTAATTGAAAGTTTATGTTGGAAAATTTGACCGGAAGTAGAAGTATGTGTAAACGACCTCGGATTTGAATTTTGATGGTTCTGTTAGCTTTGTTAGGTGATTTTTGACTTAGGAGCGCGTCTGTATTGTGATTTGGAGGTCTGTAGTAGAATTAGGCTTGAATTGGCGAAAGTTGGAATTTTGGAAAGTTTGACTAGGAGTGGACTATTTGATATCAGGGTCGGATTGGATATACGGAAGTTGGAGTAGGTTCGTGGTGTCATTTATGACTTGTGTGCAAAATTTGAGGTCCCTCGGGGGTGATTTGGTAGGTTTCGGCATTGTTTGTGGAGTTTGGAAGCTTCAAAGTTCATTAGGCTTGAATCCGTATGTTATTGGTGTTTTTGTTGTTGTCTGATGTGATTTAAGGGCTCTATCAAGTTCATATGGTGCTTTAGGACTTGATGATAACTTTGGTTGAGATCCCGGAGGCCTCGGGTGTGTTTCGGGGTGAGTTTTGAGCGTGTCCGGGCATTTCGGCACTCTTATATTGTTCTGGTGATTTTGGAAGAGCGGACCGCATATTTTGGAGTGTTGAGGCACAAGAAAAGTGTTGAGTCACAAGAAAAAGTGGTGAGGCATAGAAAACATGTGGACCATAGAGGAAAAGTGCGGAACGCACAATTCTTCTTGCGGCTGCACTTCAGGGTGTTCTACATGTTCGTTAGTCCGACTTCGGAAGCTTTATCCTTTTATCAAAAAATAATTTGTAGATGATTCAAAAACAAAAGTTGTAGCCCTTCCTGTCTAGTTTCCAGAAAGATAAACAAATCATCATTTAGATATTTGCACAGAATGTTATGGCCATTTTACTAAAACCTAGTAGGGAAGCATTTGCTAAAGTGCGGCCGCACAACTTGCATTGCGGCCGCAGGACCTGGGATGTGCGAACACTTGAAAATGTGCGTTAAGAACTTTGGAAGGTAGGTTTTGTACTATATAAACGAGGGTTAGGGTATTATTTCACATTTTGAACTTTGGGAGCTCGGTTTGTGACGATGTTTTGTGGGTTTTTCAAGAAAATCATCGGGGTAAGTGATTCTAACTGGGATTTGGTTAATATACATGAATATATTAGTGATTTCATCATATAATTAGTAATTTGATAGGGAAATTTGGAAAAAATTATAGAAACTTTATAAACTATAATTTGGGGATTTGAAGGTCGAGTTCTGATCGGAATTGACTAATTTTACTATGGTTAGACTAATGAGCTTTCGGGTTTTGTGACTTTTGTCGGATTTCGAGGCGTGGGCCCGGGTCCGAGTTTGAACCGATTTTAGATTTTGGGCTATACTTCAGTAATTTTCTTGTGGAACTGATCACTTTAGCCTATATCAATTGTATTGTACTGCTTGTGGCTGGATTCTAGACATTTGGAGACCGATTTGAGAGGGAAAGGCATTTTGGAGTAGAGTTTTTCCCAGATTGAGGTAAGCAACACTTTCAAACTTGGTTCTGAAGGTTCAAAACCCTGAAATATGTATTATATGATTGGTATTGAGGTGACACACATGCCAAGTGACGCACGTGCGGGCGTGCACCGTGAGATTGTGGCCTGGTTGGTTCCATGGCACTGTGTAGTGATAATATCTTGTTGATATTCGCTTTTCATCATGTGATTAAGTAATTGAGTTGTCAATCATGCTATATATCATGTTTATGCTTTATGGCAGTACTGTTGGGAACCATAATGGTCGTTTCTTGTTGTCACTTTACTGCTTTTATTGATATTTCGTACTCAGTCATATACATTCATTTTATATCATATCTTAGTCTCAGTTGTTACTTATTGATTCATCTTATTACTGTTCGGGCTAGTTTTTATGATATTTTGAGCTTGTGAGTGAGACTGGAGAGAGTGATGACTGAGTGAGGTTGAGAGCCTGATTATGAGTGACAGTTATGGGATCGGGCTGCACGCTGCAACAATTATATTGATGTTATGATAGTGTTTGGGATGTAGGAGTCCCTCCGGAGTTTAACAAATCCCCAGTGAGCGCGATTGATATTATTGAGTGATGGATCCTCCCTTGAAATGGATCTTATCCGAAGTACTTGACACCTGGAGATGGATCTTCTCCACAGAGATGGATTGGCCTTTCCTCTGTACTGGGTGGCCTATGGTCAGTGTTGTATATATTCTGGGATGGATCTTCCCTGGGCTGTGTGGGCCATATACAGTACCAAGTGGTTGAGAAATTGAGAGTGTGAGCACTTGAGGCTGACAGCGTGGTGCATCATTTACAGCATGTGCATTGACATATAGAGATAGCTGAGTTATGTTCTTCACCTTGTTCAATTCTGGCTATTTTACTGTTTTGAGCTATCTAGTTAATTTCAAAGGATTTCTACATTTCTGCACTGTTATTTCTATTGTTATTTGTACCGGGTGAGTTCGTCACTGCCTTTCAGTCCAAAGGTTGGATTTGTTGCTTACTGAGTTGGATGTACTCACGTTACTCCCTACACCTCGTGTGCAGATCCAGGGCTTCTGGTCACGACGGCTGCTGATTGAGGCTTAGAGTTTGGAGACTATCGAGGTTGCTGCACGACGTTCGCATGCCTTGACCCTCCTTGTTTATATCCATTAGTATTTCAGTTTTATGATGTAGATAGTGTAGTGGATTGTATTCTGGTTTAGACGTTGATGTACTCAGTCACATCCCGATTTTGGGATGGAAGGTATCATATTTTGTATTATTTCTGTTTTCAAAAAGGCTTTTCATTAATATTAACTACTTCCGTCTTTATTTTCAAAGTTTTCACTGTGATGAGTTGTTGAGTAGAGGCTGGCTTAGACCCACGATAGGCGCCATCACAACATTTGATTTTGGGTCATGGCAAATACGAACACCTATTCAACCACGAGTTCACCCATATCAAAATTACTCAAATCCGATACCAAAATCTCGATCAAAACCTCAAAATTTGGTCTAAGAACTTTCTTCCATTTTGCCCCAATTTTCCGCCCCAAAACACTAATTAAATGGTGAATTAAAGACATAATCATGGGAATTAACCAAAACTAGGTAAAAATCAATTAGTCCAAGCACCCACGTGAAAATCAATCCAAGAATCGCCTAAATCCGAGCTCTCAATTCCAAATGGTGAAAAATGACATAAACCCTCGATTTTGAACATTTAATATTTGCCCAAGTATTTCCTTCTTTTCGAACATGGAATCTTCCTTGCATTCACATAGAAAAAAAAACATAACAGTCCAAAATTCTCTTAAGCGAACGCGAGGGCCCTGTCACGAACACGGAGCTTTCCCTCCCCGAACCTTCGTGAACGCGTGCTCCTCTACACGTTCCTAGGATAAAAGCCTAAGTCTCCAACTGGCCGTTCCTCTATGCGAATGCGGAGTTCCTCACACAAACGCGTAGACCTCAGACACTATTGATTCGCGAACACGGGACACCCACCACGAACGTGAATACATAAATCCCAGCAACACTTATCTCCTCTATGCGAACGCGGGAGAACCATCACAAATGCGTAGAAAGAAACCAGACACCAAAAGCACCAGTGATTTTCTGCAATCCAACAAGTCGCGAAATGTTCCAAACATGATCCAAATCACACATGTGATATCGGGGACATCAATCAAATATACCAACAAGTCCGAAAACATCATACAAACTTAGTCGAGCCTTTAAATCACATCAAACAATGCTAAAAACACGAATTGCGCTTCGATTCAAGCCTAATGAACTTTTAAACTTCAAAGTTCTACATCCGATGTAGAAACTTATCAAATCAAGTCTAATTGACCTCAAATTTTGCGCAAAATTCATAATTGATATTACAGATCTACTCCAACTTCCTGAATTGGAATCCGACCCCGATATCAAAAAGTCTACTCCCGGTTAAACTTTCCAAAAATCATCCAATTTTCCAACTTTCGACATTTGACACCAAAATGACCTACGGATCTCCAAATAAACATCCGGACATGCTCCTAAGACCAAAATCACTCTATGGAGATATTGGAACTTTCAAAAGTCCATTCCAGAGTTATCTTCACACAATTCCAATTACGGTCGATTCCTATGACTTAAACTTCCAATTTAGGGGCTATGTGTCTCATTTTATTCCGAAACCAAAAATAAATCCTCCCGGCAAGTCTTGTAACAAAAAAATGAAATAGAGGGAGAAGTAAATAGGGGTTCATACTTAATACTCTCAAAATGATCGGCCGGGTCGTTTGATCTCGTGAAATTTCACACCTCATTTCAAGGTTATGAAACGGTCGAATGCAATGATAGTACCCAACAAGAGTCAGGGTCAAATTCCACAGGGAGATATATATGGTAGTTAATAGTATATATTGTAGCGTGTGAATTTGACTATCTAAATTTACACTTCCACAAATTGGGGTTGTTTTTAAGTCTAATTGAAAACTAAAATTTCAAGTTGAGAAATAAAACTAAGAAATTGTTTTTGTTGTTTTTTCAAGTTTTGTAAAAAGCGTGGGGATATGACCATCACCTAGGTGTTTGCCTAGTGGGATATAAACCTTAATATTTATTTTATTGATCAGGGTGTATTATAGCTATCAGCTCTCAATTACCCACTCAATACCTCTCGGTCAGAGAGTGATTTTGCCCAATTTGGATTTCTCAAGTCCCAATAGGTATTGAACAAAATGGTTGATAAAAGCTCAAGTTGGGTTGCTACTATCTCTATGTTGAACCCTTTAATTTGGACTATCAATCTCTCAATTAACACAATTTCTTGTTAGCCAGGTTTTCCTAGACAAAGTCTCTTTTTCTGAAGTAGAGACCAAGTCCAATAGGCATGATCTAATTTTAGCATCCACTAATTCCACAAATTGAAACAAGACCGAGGCTATATAATAAACACCCAACCATAAACAAGCAATAAATTAAACATCCATAATGTTTACACACTAGGGTTGGGTCACAACCCTAGTAAAAATCTAGTTACTCATGCTTGAAAGTGTAGAAAGAGAAGAAGAAATGATAATTAAACTCATACTGCAAGATTAAAATGATAAAATCTATGTTACAATAGCTCAAATATGAAAAAAAATACTAAAAGAAGTAAAGAGAAACGGCTACTGTAGCTAATGATGTCAAAAGTTGACCTAAAATTGTGAAACTCGTCTATTTATACAAGGCTAGAAATTTTTGACAAAAATGCCCTTCGAAAGGTTTTGCGGCTGCATAATTCCATGTGCGGTCCACACTTTTCTTCAACTTATCGGGACTGGAAGTCTTCGGCCGCATAATTCTGATATGGAACCGCATGTGTAAGGCCCCGAAAAACTTCGCCAAGGAATTTGAGGTTTTGTGGTGCCGAGGTATACTTATGTGTTTTAGAATACGGACTTTTTGGGTTGAAGAATGCACTGAGTGGATGAAAATTTTTGGCAGAAGAAGGCAATTTTGGAGTCTGTTTCGCAACCGCATAATCGTTTTGCGGGCTGCATAATCGTCGCGGAGTTTAGCAGAAAAATTGTTGAATTTTTAGGGTTGTTTCACGGTCCATTGTGCGATCGCATATTTGTATCGGCGTCTGTGCTCCTATTGCAGAGTTATGATGAGGAAATTTCATCGGGCGATTCTGCGACCACATAAGTGGTCTGCGGACCGCAGACCTATCACAGACCTGTCCAGTGCAGCCTAGTTCCTGACATCGTGTTCGTGGCCCATTTTGCGGGTCATATACCTGTTATGCGGTCCATAATACGACTGCAGACCTATGTTCGGAGGGTCCATTTTTCTATTTTTATAACCCGACCCCATTTTGATAAATAGCTTTTGAGGCTTATTTTGGGACGTTTGTCTGATGATTTTGGAGAGAGAAGGGGGAAACTGTCATAACTCAAAAATCAACTTAGGGAGTCTATCGTGGAAGTAGGAAAGCCTCTACTCAACATAACAACATGGTAAAATTTTTGAAAATAAAGACGGAAGAAAATAATATTGAAGAAAGCTTTTTGAAACAGAAATAATGCGTAATACGATACAATCTATCCCAAAACTGGGGTGTCAGAAAGTACTTGAGCACCTATACTGGAATATAGTCTACTAAAATGTCTATGGAATAAAACTGAAGTATAGATAAAGATAAAGAGGGAGAGTCAAGGCCTGCGAACGCCGTGCAACTACCTCGATAGTCTCCAAATCCTGACTTCTCGATCAACACCTACCATGACTCGAAATACCTTGATCTGGACACGAGGTGCAGGGTGCAACATGAGTACAACCAACTGATGAAGTAACAAGTCCAACCTTTGGACTGAAAAGGTAGTGACGAACTCAACCAGTACAGTTAAAATAGAAATAATAATGCAGAAACGTAGGCATGATTTCAAGTTAAATAGATAGTTCAAAACAGTAACATAGATCAAATCTGAACAATGTGAAGGATATAACTCTTCTACTTCTACATGACAATGCACATACTGTATGTGATGCACCATGCTGAGAGCCTCATGTGCTCACTCTCTCAAATACTAAACCACTCGGTACTATATATGACCCATACGGCCCAGGGAAGATCCATCCCAGAATATATCCATCACTGACCATCAGTCACCCATTACCAAGGAAGGACAATCCGACCTGTGGCGAAGATCCATCTCAAATTATCAAATTCTTTAGACAAGATCCATGTATAAGGAAGATCCATCACTCAATAATATCAAATTCGCTCACTGAGGGTGTGTATAGACTCATGAGGGATTCCTTCAGCCCAAGCGCTATCATAAATCAATATAACTGCTTTGGCGTGCAGCCCGATCCCATTACTGTCACTCATAATCAGGATCCCAGCCTCACTTCGTCATCAATCTCTGTAGTCTCACTCACGGGCTCTCAATGTCATGAAACTAGCCCAGAAACAATGATATGATGTATCAACAAATAACAACAGAGACTGAGATATGATATGGAATGCATGAATATGACTGAGTACGAAATATCAGTAAAATCAGTAAGATGACAGCAAGAAACGACCACTATGGGTCCCAAAAGTACCAACATAAAGCCTAAACATGATATGTAGCATGATCGACAGCTCAATTACTTTATCACATGATGAAAACACGGATATCAACCAATATAACAACTATATAGTGCCATGGAATCGACCAGGTCGCAATTTTCACGGTGCACACCCCCACACCCGTCACTTGGCATGTGCATCACCTCAATACCAATTACATATCACATAACTCGGGGTTTTGAACCCCCAGAATCAAGTTTGAAAGTGTTACTTAACTCAATCCAGGCAAAACTCTACTCTAAAATGCCTTTGCCTCTTAAATCGGTCTCCAAACATCCTGAATCTACCCATAAGAATTACAATACAATTAATATAGGTTAAAGGGATCAATTCTACAAGAAAAAAATACTAAATTATAGCAAAAAATACAATATCGGCTCAAACCCGGCCCCCTAGGCCCACGTCTCAAAATCCGACATAATTTGCAAAACAGGAAAGCCCATCCACTCACAAGTCTAACCATATCAAATTTACTCAAATCCGATAACAAAATCCCATTCAAAACCTTAAAAATCTAACTCAAGGACTTTTCCTCATTTTCCCCAATTTTCCACCCCAGATCACAAATTAGATGATGGAATTAGAGTCATAATCATGGAATTTAGCTAAAACCAAGTAAGAATCACTTACCCTAATCAACTCCTTGAAAATCCCTTCAAGAACCGCTCAAATCCGTGGTCTTTAGCTCAAAATATGAAAAATGGGTTCAAACCCTCATTTTTGAAATTTAACACAGATGCCTAGATATTCCTTCATCGCGAACGCGGCCTTTCCCTCGCGTTCGCGTAGCACAAATGATTTTGCCGCCAAAACCTTCTTCATGAACGTGACCAACTAACTGCGAACGCGATGCATTGCTGACCCCTGACTTCGCAAACGCGACTACCCTTCTGCGAATGCATAGGACAAAGGGCTGGGTCCCTAGCTGCCTCACTCCTCTTCGCTAACGCGTTCGCGATACCTCCACTGACCACACCTTCGCAAACACGGGTTCCTCTTCATGAACGCGAAGAAGAAACTTCATCAGCCTCCAAGTACACTTCGCGAACGCATAAGAGGAAACCAGATGAATCAAAAACCAGCAACTTCAACTATTTCACCAACTCAAACCAAGTCTGTGAACCATCCGAAATCAACCCGAGACCCTTGGGACCTCAACAAAACATACCAAAAAGACCTAAATCACGATACGAACTTAGTCGAATCCTCAAATGACCTCAAACAACATCAAAAACACGAATTACACACAGATTCGAGCCTGATTAACTTTTAAATTTTCAAATTCTACAAATGATGTCGAAACCTATCAAATCATGTCTAATTGACCTCAAATTTTACACACAAGTGATAAACGATACCACGAACCTACTCCAACTTTAGAAAATCCAATATGACCCCGATATCAAAAAGTCCAATCCCGGTCAAACTTTCCAAAATACCAACTTAAGCTTTCAATTAAGAGACTAAGTGTTTCAATTCACTCTGAAACCAACTAACCCTGTAAGTAATATAACAATTGTAGAACACAAAAAGGAGCAGAAAATTGTGGAACGCGACTACAACTCTAAAAAATGATTGGCTGGGTCGTTATAGAAACCTAGCATTCTAATCATCCAATCTTGCACCAACCATCAATAATCAAGGAAGTCAATCACTAGACCACCATCCTTCCGGGTAAGTTCCTGTCCTATACCACCCTTACAAGTTAATTTAGGGTATAAGCACATTGTGGGATTGGAATTAGGCCATGCATGTGTCAATAACTTGTAGTATGTGGGTTTAAAGAACTAGTTTGGGTAGTTTCTTATTCAAGTCGGTTGAGGAAGGAAGGGATTACCATTGTAGAGTTTCATAGTCTATTTCTTGTAACAACCCGACCGGTTGTTTTGAGCATTTTCATTTCGCTCGATAGTTTGGGGGCTCCAGTAGCTCCGTATGATGTATTAGGATGTGTGTGAAAAATTTGAGGTAATTCGGACGTGGTTTGGTAGGTTTTGGCGTCGTTGGCGAATTTTAGAAGTATAGAAGTTCTCAGGCTTGAATCCGAGGTTGATTTGGCGTTTTGGTGTTGTTTTGGATGTTTTGAAGTTTTGACTAAGTTCGGGTAGTGATATATGACTTGTTGGAATTATTGGTTTAGGTCTCGAGGGCCTGAAGTGAGTTTCGAATCGGTTTGGGTTCTGTTGAGCTCGTTTTTCTTATGTTTCGACGCCATTTCTTCAAGCATAAATGATGTCATTTTAAACAAATGAGCTCTGATTTGTTTTTTGATTGAAGAATTAGATTCGTATTGTAATTACGGACCCGTATAAAAAAGAATCGTCAAATTTGGACATTGTATGAGGATTTTATGTTCATTTTACTAAGAATTAGGTTGCCAGATTTTTCAGATTAATTACGAAATTGCCACTGACGGGCGTATTTAAAAAACTGCACTATTTGAAAATATTGAAACCAACATATCTCCTTTATTATAAGGTCAAATTGAGTAATTCAAAAGCCTAACTTGACTAGAATTTCACAAGGAATCCATTAGAGGCATCAAAGCGAGTTTCGGGATCGTTTGGCATGATAAATGAGGCAGAATAACTGGCAGAAAAATATATAAAATAATGGTTTGTTCAATTGTTCATATTTTGAGTAGGGAAAATATGATATCGTGTGATCGTTTGGAGGTGATACCCACACTAGGTGACGGGTGTAACGATCCGACCGGTCGTTTCGCTTTATCGGACCCTGTTCCCCTAATGAAACTTCCCATAGTGGCTTATTATGACTTATGACTTACGGGGGCGGGTGGTCCAGGATTCAGAAGTGTTTAGATCAATATTGGAACACTTGGTTCCTTAAGGTTGGCCTTTAAGGCCAAGTTTGACTTCGGTCAACATTTTGGGTAAACGACCTCGAAATCGCGTTTCGTCGGTTATGGTAGCTTCGTATGATGATTTCGGACCTGGGCGTATATTCGGAATGGGTTTCTGATGAACCGGGAGTGTTTTGGCACCCAATATTGAAATAAGAAGTTCCTTAAGTTCCTATTGTGGTTTGGGACGTGTTTTTGTGTTATCGAGGTCCGAACGGAATTCTGAGACTGGGAATAGTTCTGTTATGTCATTTATGACTTGCCTCCAAATTTGGTGTCATTTCTAGTAGTATAGGTCGATTCAGCGCATTATTAGCGAAGTCAAGAAAACTTAAAGTTCCTAAGTTTGGTTCTAGGGGTTTTGGGGTGTAATTTTGAGTTTTAGCGTTGTTTTGGGTGTTCTGAAGGCTCGAGCGAGTCCATATTATGATTTGGACTTGTTGGTATATTTGGATAGGGGCTCGGGTGGGCCCAGGTTCCTTCCGTACACCACACGAGGCCAAAAACCGACTGAAATAGCTGCTGGTGCACCTGCTCTGGTGTTGACCACAAGTGCGATTGACCAGTCGCAGGTGCGGGACCGCTCCTGTGATCCCAGCCTCGCAGGTGCGGCACCCAGCAGGCAGGCCATTTCTCGTAGGTGCGGTCTCCACTCTGCAGGTACGGGCCCAGGCTCCTTCGCTCATTTCCGCAGGTGCGAGCCTTTGCTCATAGGTGCGAGACCTAGGTGCGGTCCTCGAGCCGCAGGTGTGGAAACACTGTCAGACAATGTGTTTCTTAATTACGGGCCTGGGGTTGGATTTAAGAATTTCTTAAAGAATGGTGAATTTACTAAAGGAGTAGGAGAATTTCCATACTTTGAGCATAAATTAATGTATTTGTATAACATTTGGCTAGTTTCGATTCCTCGGGTGTAGAGTTCAGGGTTTCGAGCGCGTTCTTGGTCCAGGGAGTAGATTCTGCATGAGGTGAGTCTCCTTTCTAATCTTGTAAGGGGGAACTATCCCCCTAGGTAATTTAAATGCTATATGTGATAACTGTTGGGGCTACGTACGTACAAAGTAACAAGAGTCCGTACGTAGCGGCTATTATTGTTATGTCCGGGTAGTTAGTCTTACACTATGTTTTATGTTTTCCTTGAAATGAATTATATGCTTAGTGATTTAGTGTTACATGCGGGTTGTTTTCGTGAGATCATGGAATTTAAGTAATTTTAATGAATTTTTCACGATAAGTAATTGATAAATAATAAATGTGTGGATTGTGTGTGCATGTGACCGCTTCGCAATTTACATTCCGCGAGCAGAGTGTTATTTCCCCCACTCTCATGGGAGCGGGCCGTACTCCACGGCGAGATTGAAAGATATATATATATGGTTTAGGTCATTCGACCCTCGACAGTGCACAGATATCATGTATGCGCATGTTAAATTGTTAAGAATTCTGTTATGGATTTTGAGTGTTCAGATAAATTTTTAAAGGAAAGAAAAGAATAATGAGGTAGAAGTTGTATATTTACTTCCCGTATTTATTTGAATTACTGTTATTTTAAACGTTTACTTCTTTTATCATCCTTTTATGTCCGTTACTGATATTATATCTTGCTAATCATTTTGTTGGACCTTAGTGAGTGTCAAGTCGACCTCTCGTCACTACCTCTTCGAGGTTAGGCGGGATACTCACTGGGTACATATTTGTTTATGTACTCATACTGCACTTCTGTACTTAATTGTATAGGTTCTGAGGCTGGTGCATCTGGTTATCAGACAGAAGCTCGATTCTGATCTTAGTTGGACCCGACTTCACGGTGAGCTGCTTCCCCTGACGATCTTTGGCAGTACCATGGAGTTCTCTTTTGCTTATTTCCCGTCTATTTATTTTAGACAGTGGGATTGTATATTATGTTTTGTATATTCTGTTAGTATGCCCGTAGGACTTGTGACAGTAGTTCCTTGCACACACGTAGTTGTTATTTTGGTTTACTGGTCTGTATATATATATATATTGGCTCATTCCTCTTTTTGACTGCTTTTGGTAAAAAATGGCTTGCTATCTTTTTCAATTAATGTTTGAATTTTAAAAACTTGGCACGTATTGGGATGTTTAACCAAGCATGGGAGAAATCGTTTGAAATATAAGTGTGGGCTTTCCTAACCCTGGTGTTGGGCGCCATCACGACCTGAGTTAGTATTTTGGGTCATGACAACAGGCGTATGGGTGTATACCTCGAGGGATTTAGACTTGGTCCATCCCGTGAGGCCTAATGGCGATCATCTGTGTTTACGTATTTACTTGTTGTTGAACTTGTTTGCCTTCATGATATATATCATGCTTAGGCTTTGTTCATGCTCACGTTAATATTACTCAGTTTTAGATATTATTGTATATGTTTACCTCAGTCTCTATTATTTTCTAATATGTTGTGATACTTGATGTGGGTTGTGTCCCCTTATTTGTTGATGATGGTGAGGCTAGTGAGGTACATGATTGATTGAGACCGATGGCCTGATTGTGAGGATATTAATACCATAGCGTGTGAGTTGTCCACGTAGCATGTGAGTTGACCGTGCGGGTCCAGGTATTGATACCATAGCGCGTGAGTTTTCCGCGTTGCACGTGAGTTGACCTTGCAGATCCTGGTATTTATATGATGGCCTGATTGTGAGGATATTAATACCATAGCGCGTGAGTTGTCCGCGTAGCACATGAGTTGACCGTGCGGGTCCAGTTATTTATACCATAGCACGTGAGTTGACCGTGCGGATCCAGGTACGATATGATAGCACGTGAGTTGTCCGTGCTTAGCGCTTGGGCTTTAGGAGCCCCTCCGGAGTCTGTACACACCCCCAGTGAGCGCAAAGTGTTGAGTGTATTGAGTGTTGAATGTTGAGTGCTGAGTACATGTTTGTTTATGTACTCATGTTGCACTTCTGTACTTAATTGTACAGGTTCTGAGGTTGGTGCATCTGGTTATCAGGCCGGAGCCTGATTCTGATCTTAGTTGGACCCGACTTCAGGGTTAGCTACTTCTCCTGACGATCTTCGGCAGCACCATGGAGTTCTCTTTTGCTTATTTCCTGTCTATTTCCTTCAGACAGTGGGATTGTATATTATGTTTTGTATATTCTGTTAGTATGTCCGTAGGACTTGTGACACTAGTTCCTGGCACACACGTAGTTGTTATTTTGTTTTACGAGTCTGTATATATATATATTGGCTCATTCCTCTTTTTGACTGAGTTTGGTAAAATATGGCTTGCTATCTTTTTCAATTAATGTTTGGATTTTAAAAACTTGACACGTATTGGGATGTTTAACCAAGCATGGGAGAAATCCTTAGAAATATAAGTGTGGGCTTGCCTAACCCCGGTGTTGGGCGCCATCACGACCTGAGTTAGTATTTTGGTTCGTGACAACATAGTATCAGAGCACTAGGTTCACGTAGGTCTCACAAGTCACGGGCAAACCTAGTAGAGTCTTGCGGATTTGTATGGAGATGTCTGTAATTATCTTCAGGAGGTTATAGGGTGTTAGGAAAACCTCTCCTTATTTTTATTCTATCGTGCAGTCAATGGTTTACTAAATTTCATTCTTCTATTCTCTCACATATGGTGAGGACGCGTGCATCCGATGTTCCATACCCGGGAGGGGCGGCTAACCCCGTTGTTCGAGGCCATGGCTGAGGCCGGGGGAGGGCACCGACCCGAGGTAGGGGACGAGGGCGTCCCCGAGCTATTCCAGTCATACCACAACTAGAGGACCCTACTATGGAGGAGCAGGGTGAGGTGACCCCAGCAGGTCCTTCCCATTGGACTTTATGACGGCGCCAGGATTCCAGGAGATCATGGGCCGTATGATGCGGTTCATGGACACTATGTCCCAGGCTGGTTTATTTCCAGCGGATTCTGCCACATCTCAGGCAAGAGGGGGAGCCCAGACCCCCACTGCCTAGGCTGCAGGCCAGACAGCAGCACTTCATCATACCCCGAGTACATTGCCCGTGGGTGGGGCCCAGCCTACAGCAGCAGCACCTGAGCCCAGGCCAACTGCGAACAGTGATCCGTAGAAGTTATTGGATAGATGGACTTGGTTGCACCCTCCAGTCTTCGGGGGTGAGCGGGGCGAGGATGCCCAGGACTTTATTGATAGGTGCAGGGATAGACTGCACAACATGAGGATACTAGAGTCCCATGGAGTGGACTTCACTACCTTCCAGCTAGAGGGCAGAGCTCGCAGATGGTGGCAGTTCTATATTCTCAGCAGGCCAGCAATTCTATATTCACTCAGATGTTTCTAGACAGGTATATCCCACCCTCTGAGAGGGAAGAGCTGCGATATCAGTTTGAGCAGTTGGAGCAGGGACAGATGTCAGTGAAGGATTATGAGGCTAGATTCTCAGAGTTGTCTCGCCACGCACTTATGATATTGCCAATGATGTTGAGATAGTGCGGAGATTTGTAGCAAGGCTGCACTCCGGTATTAGGGCCCACATGGCCCGAGAGGTGGAGATGGGGACTCTTTATCAGCTGGTGGTCGAGATAGCTCGTCGGATTGGGGGCTATCAATTGAGAGGCAGAGAGCGGGGTCAGCAGGACAAGAGGGCCAGATTCTCCGGGGATTTCAGAGGTGCCCCAGTTAGGGGCAGAGGTCAGTTCAGTAGAGATCAGCCCAGCAGGCCTCCATATTCAGCACCCCCACCACCTCCCTGAGGTGTTCCAGCGACGGCTCATTTCAGTGTCATGCCCCAGCATTCCTACCGCCCTCCAGCCATTCAGAGTTCACCCAGTGGTTATCCTAGTTATCCGAGATTCCCTATTCCCTACTTCAGTGCTATGCCAGAGAGTGCACATCGCTCTCCATCCATTCAGGGTTCCTCTTCGGGGAAGCAGGCTATGATACCCGGAGGTTGTTATGAGTGTGGGGATCCAGGTCATATGAAGAGGCATTGTCCTAAGTTTCGGGGCCAAGCGGTACATCAGGATTTTTAGCCTATGGGTCCAACACCAGCCGTCAAGCCACCTAGAGGTGAGGGACAGGCCGGCAGGGGTCGTCCTAGAGGTGGAGGCCAGTCAGGGGGAGGTCAGCCAGCTCCTGTTCATTCTGGCGGGGCTCAGTCTTCTAGTGCTCCAGCAAGAATCTATGTTATCCCGGCCAGATTAGATGCAGTGGCCTTAGACGCCGTGATCACACGTATTATTACAGTATGTGGTAGAGAGGCGTCGATGTTATTTGATCCATGATCCACTTATTCCTATGTTTCGGTCTTATTTGCTCATTTTCTAGATGTCCCGCGTGAGTCCTTGGGTTCTCATATTTATGTGTCCACTTCCGTGGGCGATTCTGTGGTTGTAGATCGGATTTATCGGTCCTGTGTGATTTCATTTTGTGGGTTCGAGACTCGAGCGAATCTCTTATTGCTCGACATGGTTGATTTCGAGATTATTTTGGGCATGGATTGGCTATCTCCTTATCATGTCGTGCTAGATTTCCATGCTAAGACAGTTACTTTAGCCATGCCCGAGTCGCCTATGCTGGAGTGGAGAGGATCCTTAGTTAGTACAACCATCCGGGTTATTTCATTCTTGAAGGCTCAACATATGGTCGAGCAGGGTTGTCTGACTTATTTTTCTTATGTGCAGGACACCACCGCCTAGTCTCCGATGATGGATTCAGTTCCAGTTGTTCGAGAGTTTGCTGATGTATTTCCTTCGGACCTTGCGGATCGTGATATTGATTTCTGCATTGATTTAGCTTCAGGCACTCAGCCTATATCTATTCCTCTGTACCGTATGGCTCCGAAAGAGTTGAAGGAGTTGAAGGAGCAACTAGAGGAGTTATTAGCTAAGGGGTTCATCAGGCCGAGTGTATCACCGTGGGGTGCTCCAGTTCTATTAGTAAAGAAAAAGGATGGGTCTATGCGGATGTGTATTGATTACCGCCAGTTGAACAAAAGTCACCATTAAGAACAAGTATCCTTTGCCGCGCATCGTTGATTTGTTTGACCAGTTGCAGGGTGCCCGTGTGTTTTCTAAGATTGATTTGAGATCGGGTTATCATCAGTTGAGGATTCGGGCTTCAGATGTTCCGAAGACTGCTTTCCGTACGACGTATGGCCATTATGAGTTCCTGGTGATGTCCTTTGATTTGAGTAATGCCCCAGCAGCATTCATGGACTTGATGAATAGGGTGTTCAGGCCGTATATTGATTCCTTTGTCATTGTCTTCATTGATGACATTTTCATTTACTCACATAGTCTAGGGGAGCACGAGCAGCATTTGAGAGTTGTGCTCCAGACTTTGCGAGAATAGAAGCTATATGCTAAGTTCTCCAAATGTGACTTCTGGTTGGATTCTGTGGAATTATTGGGGAATGTGGTATTCGGAGAGGGTATCAAGGTTGATCCTCAGAAGATCGAGGCAGTTCACAGTTGGTCGCGTCCTACTTTAGCTACAACGATCGGGAGCTTTTTGGGCCTAGCAGGCTATTACCGCCGATTTTTGGAGGGGTTCTCTTCTATTGTAGCTCCATTGACTAGATTGACTTAGAAGAAAGCCCCGTTTCGATGGTCTGACGAGTGTGAGGCGAGCTTTCAGAAGCTCAAGACAGCATTGACCTCAACACCAGTTCTAGTATTGCCTTCCGGTTCTGGGATGTATACAGTATATTGCGATGCTTCACGCATTGGCTTCGGATGTGTATTGATGCAGGAGGTAGAGTTATTGCTTATTCTTCACGCCAGCTTAAGGTTCATAATAAGAATTATCCTATGCACGATTTGGAGTTGCGGCGATTGTTCATGCTCTTAAGATTTTGAGGCACTACTTGTATGGAGTTTCCTATGAGATTTATACAGACCACCGTAGCTTGCAGCATTTGTTCAAGCAGAAGGATCTTAATTTGAGGTAGCTCAGATGGCTTGAGTTGTTGAAGGATTATGATATCACCATTCTTTATCACCCAGGCAAGGAAAATGTGGTAGCAGATGCTTTGAGAAGGAAGGCGGAGAGTATGGGTAGCTTGTCTTATATTGCAGCAAAGGAGAGACCTCTAGCCTTGGACATTCAGTCCATGACTACTCGCCTGGTGAGATTAGACCTTTCAGAGCCTCGTCGAGTTCTTGCACATGTGGTTGCTCAGTCTTCGTTATTGGGGGAGATTAAGGCTCGGTAGTATGATGATCCGTGTTTGGCTGAGCTACGAGAGACAGTGGTTCAGGGCAGGGCCAAAGAGGTTATTATTGGCGAGGATGGTAATCTGAGACTTCAGGGCCGCTTATGTGTTCCTAAGGTTGATGACATGAGGGAGAGGATTCTAGAGGAGGCACACAGTTCTCGGTATTCTGTTCATCCTGGTGCTACGAACATGTATCGTGATTTGAAGCAGCATTACTGGTGGAGGCGAATGAGAAGGATATTGTGGAGTATGTGGATAGGTGTCTTAATTTCCATCAGGTGTAGTATGAGCACCAGAGGACAGGAGGCCTACTTCAGCAGATGTCCATTCCTGAGTGGAAATGGGAGCGCATCACTATGGACTTCGTGGTTGGGTTGCCTCGGACCTTGCGTAAGTTTGACGCAGTTTGGGTCATTGTGGATAGATTGACCAAATCGGCGCATTTCATTCCAGTAGCTACTACTTATTCTTTGAGAGGTTTGCCCAGATCTACATTCGGGAGATAGACCGGTTGCATGGTGTGCCGGTGTCTATTATATCAGATCGAGGTCCTCAGTTCACCTCGCAATTCTAGAGAGCATTACATAGTGAGATGGGTACCCAGATAGACCTCAGCACAACATTTCACCCTCAGACTGATGGTCAGTCGGAGCATACAATTCATATATTGGAGGACATGCTCAGTGTATGTGTGATTGACTTCGGAGGTCAATGGGACCAGTTCTTGCCTTTGGCCGAGTTTGCTTACAATAATAGCTATTAGTACAACATTGAGATGGCACCATTAGAGGCTTTGTATGGTTGGCGATGTCGTTCTCCTATCGGGTGGTTTGAGCCTGGCGAGGGTAAGTTATATGGCACCGACCTGGTGAGGGATGCTTTGGAGAAAGTGAAGTTGATTGAGGAGAGGCTCCGCACAGCACAGTTCAGACATAAGAGTTACGCACCCTCTGATCCGCGTAACTCTTCTGTCTGAAAAATATCTGCTCCGCATGTCCTCCTCGGACTCCCAGGTCACCTCCTCAACTGGTTGGCCCTTCCACTGGATCCTTACGGCAGAAACTCTCTTGGAACTCAATTGGCGGTCATGTCTATCAATAATAGCAACTAGCTCCTCCTCGTAGCCCAACCCCTCATCCAACTGAATAGTGCTGAAATCAACCACGTGAGAGATGTCGGCGTGGTACCTCCGGAGCATGGATACATGAAAAACTGGATGAACTCTTGATAAACTGGGAGGCAAGACCAGCTCATAAGCAACCTCCCCAACTCGCCTCAACACCTCGAAGGGACCTATAAACCTCGGGCTCAACTTGACCTTCTTCCCAAACCTTATAATACCCTTCATAGGCGAGACTTTCAACAGGAGCTTGGGCTTTGGGAGCCCTTCCGGAGTCTGTACACAACCCCAGTGAGCGTAGAGTGTTGAGTGTATTGATCGTTGAGTGTTGAGTGATTAGTGCGAGTGATGAGTGATGGAGTGACATTGTTGTGAGGTTGTATTTACTTTTGTTGTTGCTGCATTTATCTGTTAAATTTCTTTGTGGCATTTACTGAGTTATGGAATTTACTTGTTTATTACTGTTTATTTTTAAATTGTGAAAATAAATAATTGGACTATTTTGCTTAGCTCGTCACTACTGCTCAGTTCCTTAGTTATTTCTGTTACTACTGAATCTGTAGTACTCATACTACACCCTGCACTTTATGTGTAGATCCAATTGAGTTAGAGTCCGGCAATCATTAAGTTCAGGTCGGCTATTTGTGGAGACTGCAAGGTAGCTGCCAGCGTTCGCAGGACCTTGTCAATCCTTTTATGATTTATTCTTTTAGACAATACTATATCTTAGTTTATAGTTTTAGAGGCTAGTGACTTAGTGAAACCCCGATGTTTGGGGCTCGTTTACGTATTTTTCTATATTATATTTAGAGTTGATTTAGTTTATGAAAAATTTAAATGTCGAAATGTTTTATTAAATTCTATTAATCAAATTAGTAGTAATATTTTGGGAAATAGGCTTGCCTTGTAACACGATAGGCGCCATCACGACCATGGTTAGATTTTGGGTCGTGACAATTTTGCATGTTAGGTGTTTGACAAAATTCCTAAGAGAGTTATGGCATATGAAACCTTATAAATATTATCCAACTTTCACTATCTTCCTATAGATTGTTATTTCTAGAAGTGTTGGGACGTGGTAGTAACTTAAGTAAAGCTCAAACAAGGTATGTGGGATAAATTTTCTCACATAGAATCTAATTCCATGATGTTCCCTTAAGTTTCAAGTATGGTTTCCTCAAGTTCTTAATTCGTATGTTCCGGTTATCTCGTATAAACTTGAATATTGTGAATGAGCCTTATGTCGAAAGTTATATATTCAAAGTATGGATTGCGCATTAAAATGTTATGGCTTGAGTCGTGTTTTAAATGAAAGCTAGTATGCACAAATTGTATTAGAAAAACTCGAGATGCTTAAGACTCTTAATTGCTCATATGTGTACCTAAAGTCTTGATTAGAAATGTCTTGTTGTTGATCATCTGTTTCAAAATGACATGGAAAATAGAATTGCCTGAAAGGTTGTCTACTCAATTCATGCCACAAGTGGTTGTTTTTACTAATGCTTGCTTCATAAATATATCCAATGTGATTCGAGTTCTTACATACTCGGGTGTTGAAATTGTACATTGCCATTTTTGGGAAAGAATATTTCAAGAATAAATGGTATATTGCTTGTTTATGACTTTGATACGGGTTTCTATTGCGGGTCGGTGTGCCCCACTTTTTGGAAAGAAATCTTTTGTGTTTAAAGTTTTCATTACTACTGAATTTGAAGTTTATGATTTCCGAAATATTCTATATGTTGGTGTTTGATATTGATCCTTGAAAATAAACAAGTGAAAGTGGGCAATATGGAATACGGCCCTCGTTCCATGAATAAAGAATCTTGTGAATGGCCAAAAGGGCCAAGGAAATATTGTTATTGTGAGTAATTGAAATCATTAGTGAAGATCTAAACAGTGTGAAAGATGATTAGGTGAATACATTATTACTTTTGTTTCCTGGTGTGCAAAACAAAAATGTTTTTGGGAGTATTATTAGCAAACAGAGGAAGGGTAGGTCATAAGGCCCACACCTGAAACTACACGTGCCGGTATAGGGATGGCTTGTGGTTATTCCCCTTATTGGGATGGAAATGATAGTAGTTGTGAATTGGAAAATTCAACCCACACGACATATGTGAGAAGGCAACCTAGCTGATCGGCTGGAGATCGGACGCCATGTTGCGCACATAGTGGTACTACTCTTGGTAACACCTTTCTTTCGCATCACATGTCAAACCACATTGTTCGTGGGGAGATGGCCGAGCTGATCGGGCTTGATCGGAATCTGTACTAAAAATACGGTGGTATATCAGTGCTAATGATCTCCCAACCAAATATATATTATTTTCGTATTTTAAAAATTGTTGTGTTTCAATTGGGCATTTTGATATTGTTGATCGTGACTTGGACAATTGTATTTTGAAAAAGGACATTTAGTCATACATACCAGTCCTATTCGATGGTACTAACGTCCTTTTTGCCGGGGGCTCTACATCTTTAATGGATACAGGTGGTTCCATAGCATGCGACATGGATCAGTGATAGCGGTACACTATCTTCCCAGCTGACTTGATGAGCCCCACTTCCTTTCAGGGTCATGTATCTTTTGTTCCTCTTGTATTGTGTTTGAGTTATAGCCATGGCCTTGTTTTCGGAATTTCCATATTACTCTTATGTTGTACTTAGAGGCTCCGTATATAGGTTGGGGTGGTGTTTGATGTTGGTAATTGAACTAGAAATGTTGATACTTGGCAATCATGTTTTTCATTATATTTATAAACTTGTAATATTTTGGAAATTATGAATGAAGTTGCTAATGGAAATGAAATAGGAGTTGTTAATAAAATCTTATCAGTGTTTGATTAATGGAGTACATCTCCTATTTAAATATAGACGAGTTTGGGTAGAAGAAAATCTAGCAGGCTTGCTCGACCGGGTTCACTCGATTGAGCACCGGTCGCGCTCCTAGAGTTTAAGGAGTGAAAACATGGCACTCTTTCTGCGGTCCGCACTTTTACATGTGCGGTCGCACTTGAGCTTCTGTGGACGTGCTTTTACTCCTGCGGGTGCAAGGCACTTCTTGTGTTGCCCATAATTCTTGTGTGGTCCGCACTTTTGATGGACTTGGAATGCATATTCTGTGAACTTTTCTCCTAGTCCAGCTTTTACGGCCACACAATTCATGTGCGGACCACACTTTTATCCAAGCTCTGCTCGCTTTTCCTTCATCATATGCGACCGCAGATGACATTTTGCAGTCCGCTCTTTTGAGCTTCTATACCTTTTATGTCCTTGAGTTCATGATTACTCCTTTTTGAGTTGGATTTAATCTTGGGAGTTAATCTTCCGATATTCCTTCAATTAAGCACATTTCATCAGTTTTCGGGAACACAATTAAATGCTTTTGGACTAAAACAAAGCTAAAAGGCGCTAATAAGTAGTCAAAATCCCCACTTATCATCGTTACACTTGCAGAAGTTATTTTGTTCATTTCCTAAAAATTCGCACTGCACATGCTGAAGTTTTGTCCAGAAGTCTGCAATTTTTGTAATGAGTTTTTCCGAAATTTCAGAGAAAATATGCTGAAGTTATTTAGCCATTTGCTAAAACTTCAGACTAAGCATGCTGAAGTTTTGTCCTGCAATATGAATACTTCATGTAGAAAGGTGTAGTTTTTTATTAAATATATGTGTGTTTTGTGTGTGTGTGCATGTGTATGTGTTTTAAAGATATGTATTTCACTTGCAGTTTTTTTCTCGCTGAAGTGATTGCGTAATTTTTTAGAATGCAGCCAAACATGTAAGCCGCCAACTAAAATGAGTGGTTTGTACTTCAAGCAAAATATAAATGAGTATTTTCAATCCAAGAGCTTATTTTTTTTATTTCTATGAAAACAATCACATTTCACATATATCATTCAATAATGAAAGTCTACATTCAGAATATGTATCTTCCTTTAGAATGAATTTTTTTTCCAAGGATTATTGAACATTTGATTATTTTTCAGCGTGTTTCTTGTTATGTTATGCCTGATTTGTTCATTTCCTAAGACAAGAAAGTTGTTTTGTTATGCCCAATTTGTTTACAGAGACTGCATTTGGTAGACTTTAATGGTACTGATTCAGTCGTAGGGATATACATCTTCTTTTCGTCTTCTTCCTTGTAGAATCTCTACATCGGGAGGTTTTGTGATTTCAAATTCTACATTTTGTTGTATATCCCATGAATTTTTATCTCGCACAGTAGTGACATGTCCTTCATACGTTTTGAACCATGTTTCCCTTGAATACCATTTTGAGTAGTAATCAGATTTATATAAATCTCTTATTGATAGCAACAATTGCAAGTGGACAGGGCAATTCATCAAGTTGGAATTTCAAGCAGTCACAAGTTCTCTTATTTAAGTCCACAATGAATTTCATTCCTTCATTATTTATTCTAAAAAATATTGAATCAAGGTTGAAAACCTGAGAAGAAACAAAAAAAAACTATATTAGTGTATTATTGCTTCAAAAAAAAGTTTGAAGCTTTTTATATGTAAGCAGTAAATCACTGCAGCAGACATTAAAAGCTGAAGTGGTTATGCATTGGTTAATTACTTCAGAGAAAACACGCTGAAGTAAATTTTGAAGTTAATAAATATACTTACAAACATTTTTCAAGCCAAGTCCATCTTCTTATTCATCTCTTCTTCTACCCATGTTGATACTTTGGTGAAACGTTTCATGTGCTTTTTTTATCCGTTCATAAAACCACTCTCCCAACTTTTCTTGGATGAAATCGAACATTCTTAAAACAAGAATCTCTCTCTCTTATAGTAACATGGAATTCATTGATTCTACTATGTTTGTTGTCAGCATATCATAACGTCGTCGTGGGAATCACGATCGAGCCCATCTCTCTGGAGGATCTTCCATTATGTAATTGTATGTTATCTTGTCAACACTTTGATTTGGGACATTAACTGATTAAAATCTTCACTTTTGTATGACCTTGCATCGCCTTGGAAAAGATTTTCTCACGACCCCAAAACCTACCCGACCGTGATGACGCCTATCATGAAACTAGGCAAGCCTAAATCCAACATTTTTCCTTCATTACAGTAAAACACCTTTTAAATTTAACAGCGGAAAGGTTTAACATAAATAAGAGCCCATTTAAACACAAAGTTTCCCAAAATACGACCCAATTGTCCCAAAAATCAGGGCGTCACTGAGTACATGAGCGTCTAATAGTCGTTCATAGTCCACAAATTTCTATAGAATTAAATTCAAAATTAAGCTAAGGAATAGAAGATCAAGGTCCGCGAACGTCGTGCAGATACCTCGATAATCCCTTACTCCAATGCAGATAATCAACAGCCGCTGTCGTGCCCAGAAATGCCTGGATCTCCACACATGGTGCAGGGAGTAACGTGAGTACACCAACTCAGTAAGTAACAGGTCCAAAATGTGGATTGAAGATAGTGACAAACTCAACCGGTGCAAATAACATGAAATAAATGTACAGAAACGTAGAAATGCTCTTAAAACAATTTAAGCAATTCATAACTGGAAGTACAGCAAAGCCGAACAGTGTATTGAAGATAACTCTACTATCACTACAAGCCAATGCATATACTGAGAATGATGCAACATAGTATCAGCCTCAGATGCCCTCACTCTCGATATCTCAACCACTCGGTACTGCATATGGCTCAACTGTCCCAAGGAAGATCCATCCCGGAATATATACACAACGTTGACCATAGGTCATCCAGTACCGAGGACTAAGGGAAATCTAGCCCTACAGAGAAGATCCATCTCTAGGTAATAAGTACATCAGACAAGATTTATGTCCAGGGAAGATCCATCCCTCAATCATATCAACTGCGCTCACTGGGGTGTGTTACAGACTCCGGAGGGGCTCCTAAATCCAAAGTACTATCATAATCATCAATATAACCGATGCGGTGTGCAACCCGATCCTATAATTTTCACTCTCAACCAGGCACTTGGCCTCACTCAGTCATCAACCTCTCCAGTCTCACCACGGGCTCATAATGTTATGAGAATAACCCGGAAATGATACGATAAATCAATAAATAATTGAGACAGAGACACAATATAAAAATGCATGATCATGACTGAGTATGGAATAGAAAATGAAACAAGTGAGATGACAGCAAGAAAACGGCCTCTAAGGGTCCAAACAAATACCGGCACAAATCCTAAACATGATGTCTAGCACGATTTACGGCTCAACTAGTTTACCACATGATGAAAACACGGTGATCAACAAGATAGAGTCACTAAACGGTGCCATGGAGTCACCTAGGCCACTACTCTCACGGTGCACGCCTGCACGCCCGTCACTTGACATGTGCATCACCTAAATACTAATCACATAGCATATAATTTGGGTCTCGAACCATCAGAACCAAGTTTGAAGATGTTACTTACCTCAAACAAAGCAAAGTCCTACTCCGGGATGCCTTTGCCTCTCGATTTGTCCTCCGAACGTCCCAAATCTTGCCACAAGTAATACAACACAATCAATTAGGCAAAGGGATCAAATCCACAAGAAAAATATTAAATATAGGCCAAATCCCGAAATTCACTCAAGCTCGGCCCCCGGTCCCACATCTTTAAATCCGACAAAAGTCACAAAACCCGAAACCCCATTCACTCACGAGTCTAACCATACAAAATTTATCAAAATCCGACATCATTTGGTCCCTAAATCCCCAAATTACAACCTCAAATTCTCTAGCCCTAATCTCCCAAATTTCACCTCAAGACCACACATTCTAGGTGGTGAAAACAATGTAGAATCAAGATTATTGATCGAAAACGAGTAAAAGAATCTTACCTTAAGAATCCTCTCGAAAATCTTCTTCAAAATCGCCTAAGCCCGAGTTCAAAAATGTGGAAATGAAGCCTAATTCACGAACCCTCATTTTTAAACATTCCGCCAAGGCCTTTCGCACCTGCGACCACATTTCCGCACCTGCGGAACTACTTCTGTGGTCAATTCTCCGCTTCTGGGGAAGCCACTTAAATCCCCAGGGTCCGCACCTACGCTCCAGGTTCCGCACCTGCGAGACGTGTACCTGCGCATCACTATCTGCTTCTGCGAAATTGGCCAATCACATCACTGCCACATCTGTGACTCGGACTCGCACCTGCGGGCTCGGGATGCGACCACTCTTATGCACCTGCGGTCCCAGCCCAGGTCTTCTATATCTGCATCTGCGGCTCCCCCTTCGCAGGTGCAAAAAAACACCAGTAGCAGTAGTTCAGCTGCATTTCCAAATTCCAAACCTCCCGTTAGCCATCGAGAATCACCTCGAGCCCCTCGGGACCTGAACCAAACATACCAACAAGTCATATATCAACATACGAACTTGGTCGAGCCTTCGAATCATCCAAAACAACATCAAAATACCCTCGGATTCAAGCCTAAGAACTTCTAAACTTCTAAATTCCACAAACGACGCCGAAACCTACAAAACCATGTCTGAATGACCTAAAATTTTACACACACGTCGAAAATGACACTACGAACCTAGTCCAATTTCCAGAAATCCATTCCGACCGTGATATCAAATTTTTCACTACCGACCAAAATCGCCAAATTTCCAGATTTCGTCAATTCAAGCCTAATTCTACTAAGGACCTCCAAATCACATACCGGACGCGCTCCTAATTTAGCTCCAAATTGCCAAATCACCTAACGAAGCTAACAGAACTATCAGAATTCCAATCCGAGGTCGTTTACACACAAGTCAATGTCTGGTTGACTTTTCCAACTTAAGCTTCTAATTTAGAGACTAAGTGTGTCAATTCACTCTGAAACCACTCCGGACCCGAACCAACTAACCTGGTACAATACAATATAGCTGAATAACACAAAAAGAAGCAGAAATGGGGGAATCGGGGCTATAACTCTCGCAACGACCGGCCGGGTTATTAAAGATTTATTACCGTAATTTTTGCATGTCTTTGCTTTAAATTATTCTCAAAATGATAGAGGCAGATACCATGGTGAGCTTCACGATAAATATGTCTAATCCCATTTGCGACTGATTGGTTTCTATCTGATAAGAAAACCAGTTCACGACTGACTTCAATTGTTTTTCTCATTTCCCTGAAGAACCAAATGTATGCATCATTATTTTCTGAATATGTTTCACCAAAAGATAGAGGAAGATTTGATTGTTTGCTTCCTTTAATTCAACAACAAATAGAACAACAAGATATTTTGACTTTAAAAATGTTCTATCAACTGCAATCACAGGTCTACAGTAACGCCAACCAGCTATTGATATCGCAGGATCAAAGAACATGTAAGCAAACCTGTACAGGTGAAACACAAAAATAAATCATAAGGTGTGAAGTTTTCAAATAGGAACATTTTTTGTACTTAAATAGAATGCTGGTGAATCAGGTCTGCAGGTCTCCCATTTGCGAGGACTTGATTGCAAATACAAGCCTCACAAATGGGAAGTTAGGCGCGTGTTTGCAAAGATAGAGGGGGTTGGGTCAACTTCACTTTTGCAAAGAGAAGTCTGCAATTGCGATGGGGGCAGGGCTTGCAATTGCGAACAAATGGTCGCATTTGCGACTGCAAGCGGACCAAGGCAGACTCGCCTTTGCGAGTCAAATGTTCGCTTTTGCGAAATCCTTGGCTCGCATTTGCGACACTATATGTCGCTTTTGCGAAGATATCAAGCTCAGAGATTTTTCACATTTGTGAAGAATTGATCGTGATTGAGAAATTTGTATCGCAATTGCGATAACTGCAGCTAGGTAAAATAAGGGAAAACGGGATTTTAGTTCATTCTCTCAAATTTTCATACCTAGAAACCTTAGGGCGATTTTTACAATAGATTTTCTTCCCCAATTCATTAGTAAGTGATTCTAACCTACTTTGTTTCAATTACCCATTACATTTTATAAGATTTCAACCTAAAATCTATGATTTTTATGGTAGAAATAGGGGATTTGGGTAGAATTAGGGATTTTTGTAAAAATTAGAATTTAGACCTCAAATTGAGGTAGGATTTCGAAACAAATCGCATAAACGGGCTTAGGGTTCAATGGGTAATTGGGTTCTGGTCTGAAGATTAAGCAGGCCCGGGAGTTGACTTTTGTTGACTTTTTCAATAATGACCTTAATTGAACCTTTGCATTCATAGGTAGTTCCTAAGGCTAATTTTGAATCGTTTGGCTGATAATTTGCTAGATTTGGTTGGTTCGAAGGCTTGTTCGAAAGGCAAAGTTATGGTTGAGCTTTGAGGAGCGAGGTAAGTATCGGGGTTGACCTCGACTTGAGGGGTTAAGACTTGTTTGCTTATTTATTACGTGTTTAAATGTTGGTTACAACGTATATGCGAGGTGACAAGTACTTATGCGTTGTTGTTGGGTTAGAGCATGCGGTTGAAACTTGTTTCTCTTGATTTATTTCCTTTTTCGATTATGAATTCCATGCCTAGACTAGTTTATTTATAAATTGATCATTCTTTCCACATTTATGAATTACTTGTGATAATTCAATATTATTGGAAGTTGTGGCTCCTTTTTTTGGTTGGAAGCGTTGTTGACGTAAGGTTTATTCTTGACAATTCTTTCTCCCAAATGTTATATGTTCTTTGCTTCATGGTAAGGGATAGAGTGTTAATGCACGAAGGGTGATACCGTGCCGATTATTGTTCTATTGTTGATTTAAACATAGTGAGGAAGAGAGTTAAATAACGAAGGGTGATGTTGTATCGTATTTGTCATTTAATGATGAAATTGAGAGTAAAAGCACGAAGGGTGATGCCATGCCGTATTTATTATTTTATGGAGAGATTGAGAGTAAAAGCACGAAGAGTGATGTCATACCATTATTACTGCTTCATGGTGAGGTTGAGTGTAAAAGCATGAAGAGTGATGTCGTGCAGTTTATATTCATTATGTTTATCCGTCTCATTGGTTGAAGGTTTATTTACTATTTCATGTTGTTATGCTCTATTATAGTCACCGTATTTTGTACCCCTTTTCTCATGTCCCCTCCTAACAGCACATGTTAAATCCTTATTTGTTGTTATGTTGTTCGTATATTCCGTCCGCAAAGGTTTCTTTACGTTGGTGTCCTGTCATAGCCTCGTCACTACCTCGTCGATATTAGGCTAGACACTTATGGAGTACATTGGATCGGTTGTACTCATACTACACTTCTTGTGATGACTTTAGTACTATTCCCAACTGTACGTGAGGTGCATCAGCTCGAATTATCATTTGTAGACTCGAGGTAGATCTGATGGCGTCCGCATACCTTGAAATCCCCTTCCACTTTGCCTATTTATTGTTCTTTTCATTCAAGACAGTTGTATTTATTTCAAACCTTATTTGTAGAGACTCTAGAAGCTCATGTACTTAGGAATCCAGATCGGGCTATACTAGATATTGGATTATTATGTTATTTTGTACTTCATTTTGGTTTCATTTCTGTCTTATTGGTTAAAGTGTTTTAGAATTGGTAAAAGAATTACTCTAATGTTGGCTTGCCTACCAAGTGAAATGTTAGACGTCATCACGGTCCCGAAGGTGGAAATTCTTGGTCGTGACAAGTTGGTATTAGAGCACTAGGTTACCTAGGTCTCACGAGTCACGAGCAAGCTTAGTAGAGTCTGGAGGATATGTATGGAGACGTCTGTACTTATCTTCCAGACGCTATGGATTTTAGGAACAATTTTACTTTTGTTATTCTCTGTTGTGCGATTTTATTCTCTCATTGATAATTTAATTCTTCTACTCTTGTTCTCTCGCAGATGGCGAGAACATGTACTGCATCTTCAGTTGGACAGCAGTCGGAGCCCCCCATGGCAGCTTCTACTAGGGGCAGAGGGCGAGGGCGAGGTTGCCCCAGGGGCCGAGGTAGAGGCAGGGCTCAGCCTGGAACTCGAGTAGCAGCACCAGCAGTGGAGTCTCAGGTGGACTTTGTTGATGAGGTTCCAGCTCAGACTGTACCTGTTAGACCATCTTAGGTCCCGGAGGGTAGGGGTGTATAAACCGAACCGAAAAACCGCACCAAACCGAAAAGTCAAACCAAACCGATTAAAAAACCCGAAGTGGTTTGGTTTGATTTGGTTTGGCATTGAGTAAAAAAACCCGAACCAACCCGACATATAAATATATAATTTTTATATATACTTTTAAGATATTATATAGATTTTATTTAAAAAAATATCTAGAAGTATTTGGGATTCTCTTGCGGGATATAAATTTTAATAGAATATGAAGTACTCCATATTTATTGACCTTAAATAATGAGTTGTATGATCATTTTCTTATCAAGTGTTACTGAAATGCGTCTATCTCTTTGTTCTTTCATATTCATATCATATGTTAAGATCTATTAATTCGTATATCTTTTTCGAATGTGAAGTGGTTACTAATATTTAGGTAAACCCGACGTGGTTTGGTTTGATTTGGTTTGGTATTGAGTAAAAAAACCCGAACCAACCCGACATATAAATATATAATTTTTATATATAGTGTTAAGATTTTATATAGATTTTATTTAAAAAAATATCTAGAAGTATTTGGGATTCTCTTGCAGGATATAAATTTTAATAGAATATGAAGTACTCCATATATATTGACCTTAAATAATGAGTTGTATGATCATTTTCTTATCAAGTGTTACTGAAATGCGCCTATCTCTTTGTTCTTTCATATTCATATCATATGTTAAGATCTATTAAATTCGTATATCTCTTTCGAATGTGAAGTGGTTACTAATATTTAGGTATCATATTGATTTTTATTTTAATTACTAAATTCGATAAAGCTGAATGTGTATATGAACGGAAAATTTTGGCGGACGACTAAAAAAATAACAATTATGTGTTACTAATAGAATTATTTCATAAGAATATTTTAATTGATAATATGTTTGTCAATTTTTTATATTTTTAGTAAATATATATTTAATTATCAAATATTTAACAAAGTAAGATTGAAATAATATGTAAGTAACAAAAAACCCGAAAACCCGAAAACCCGACAAAACCGAACCAATCCAATCCGATATAATTGGTTTGGTTTGGTTTTGATAAAACCCGAACCAACCCGGTCCATGTACACCCCTACCGGAGGGGTTCATCGCCATCCCAGCGCTTCAGGACGCTCTGGTCCATTTGGTGGGCCTTATGAAGAGTGTGACCCAGGCCGGTACATTTCCTATGGCACCAGCCGTCTCTTTGGCTGGGATGGAACACAGACTCCTGCTACTCACACTCCGGAGCATATGGTTCCCCAGTATCAGACACCAGCTGTCTCGCCAGTTGGGATAGTTCATCCGGTTATTGTGGCACAGGCCGGTGATAGGCCCACCATGTCTTTTGAGGAATTATTAAGCTCTGACAATTTTACTAAGCTCTTTTTAGTTCATTTCAGTGGTGCACCTTCTGAGGACCCACAGGATTATCTTGACCGCATCCATGAGGTGCTGCGAAACATAGGTATAGTTGAGACCAATGGGTTAAATTTTATTGTATTTAAGATGAGCGGTTCCACCAAGAGGTGGCAGTTCGAGCGTCTCTAGCAGTGAAGTATGGCTGTTACTCACTACGAAACTTGTTTTGTGGATCTATCCCGTCATGCTCTCCTTCTGCTTCCTACTGAAAGGGAGCGGGTGATGATGCTTATTAATGGGCTCGCTAAACCTATCACGCTACATATGGCCAAGGAGACCGGCGTGAGATCTTCTTTCAGATAACTACTAATGTTGCTAGACGGATCGAGGTGGTTCTTTCTCAGGAGAGAGGGCAGGGGTCTGATAAGAGGCCTCGTCATTCCGGTGGCTTCTGTGGCGCCTTGTTTGGAGGCAGGGGTACTTTTAGTAGAGGCCATCCTCCCAGAACATATCATTCAGCACTCCAGACATCTCAGAATGCTTCAGGTAGTCGCAACCCTTATAGATCTCATCCCGATCAGCTAGCCTACAATGTACTACCAGCTCCTATTAGTGCACCTCCGCTCCATAGTTTTCAGGGTGGTTACTCAGCTCGACAAGGTCAGTTTCAGGGTCAGCAGTCACAGCAACTGAGGTCCTGTTATACTTATGGTGACCCGAGGCACATTACTAGATTTTGCCATCGGGCACCGGGCAAGCAGTAGGGTTCTTGTGCCATGGTTCCGGCATCAGTTGCTTCACTACCTGCTCAGCCAGCTAAAGTCAGGGGTCAGACAGCCAGAGGTGGAGGTTACTCCATTAGAGATGCAGGCCAACCAGATAGAGGTCGTCCCAGAGACGTTGTTCAAAGTGGTGGGGCCCCGCCCTGATTTTATGCTTTCCCAGTTAGGCCCAAGGCTGAGTCATCTGACGCTGTTATCACATGTATTGTTCCAGTTTTCCATAGAGATGCTTCAGTTCTATTTGGTCCGGGCTCTAATTATTCCTACGTGTCATCCTACATTGCTTCATATCTGGTTAAGCCTCGTAATTTTTTAGTGCTAATGTGTATGTGTCCACACCTGTGGGAGATTCTATAATGGTAGATTGTGTCTATCCTTCATGTGTGGTTACTATTGGGAATCTTGAGACTAGTGTATATCTCCTACTTCTCGATATGGTAGATTTTGATATCATCTTGGGTATGGATTGGCTGTCACCTTATCATGATATAATGGATTGTCACGCCAAGATGGTGACCTTAGCCTTGCCGGGGTTTCCTCAATTAGAGTGGAGCGAGAATCTTGGCCATTCTACCAGAAAGGTTATCTCTTATGTGAAGGCTCGGCATATGGTCGAGAAGAGGTGTCTAGCTTATTTGGCTTATCATCAAGTAAAGTATGAGCATCAGAGACATGGTGGTTTGCTTCAGAAGTTAGAGATCCCTGAGTCGAAGTGGGAGAGTATCACTATGGATTTTGTTGTCGCACTCCCACTGACTTAGAGGAAGTTCGATGCAGTATGGGTTATTATGGATAGGCTGACCAAGTCAGCGCATTTCATTCCTGTGGCAGTTACCTATTCTTCAGAGCGGTTGGCTGAGATTTACATCCGCGAGATCGTCCGTCTTCACGGTGTACTCGTGTCATTCATTTATGATTGAGGTACGCAGTTCACCTTACACTTCTGGAGAGCACTGTAGCGTGAGTTGGGCACGCAGGTTGAGTTGAGTACAACATTTCATCCTCAGACGGGGGAACAGTACGAGCGCACTATTCAGATATTGGGGGATATGCTCCGCGCTTGTGTTATAGATTACGAGGGTTCTTGGGATCATTTCTTGCCACTTGAGGAGTTTTCCTACAACAACAACCACCAGTCAAGAATTTAGATGGCTCCCTACAAGACATTATACGGGAGGCAGTGTCAATCGCCAGTTGGATGGCTCGAGTCGGGGGAGGCTCGATTGTTGGGTACCGAGTTGGTAAGTGTCATGGTTAACCTTAACATGAGGGATCAGTACTTGTTTGCCTATTTGTTACGTGTTTAAATGTTGATTACAACGTATATGTGAGGTGACGAGTACTTATGCGTTGTTGTTGGGTTAGGGCATGCAGTTGAAACTTGTTTCTCATCATTTATTTCCTTCTTCGATTATGAAATCCATGCCTAGACTAGTTTATTTCTAAATTGATCATTCTTTCCACATTTATGAATTACTTGTGATAATTGAATACTATTGGAAGTTGAGGCTCCTTTTCTTTTTTGGAAACGTTGTTGACATAAGGTTTATTCTTGACCATTATTTCTCCCAAATGTTATATGTTATTTGCTTCATGGTAAGGGAGACAGTGTTAATGCACGGAGGGTGATGTCGTGCATTATTGTTCTATTATTTATTTATACATAGTGAGGAAGAGAGTTAAATCACAAAGGGTGATGGTGTGCCGTATTTATCATTTCATGATGAAATTGAGAGTAAAAGCACGAAGGGTGATGCCATGCCGTATTTATTATTTTATGGAGAGATTGAGAGTAAAAACACGAAGGGTGATGTCGTGCCATTATTACTGCTTCATGGTGAGGTTGAAAGCAAAAGCACGAAGGGTGATGTCGTCCAGTTTATATTCGTTATGTTTATCTGTCTCATTGAATTAAGCTTTATTCATTGTTTCATGTTGTTATTATATATTATAGTCACCGTATTTTGTACCCCTTTTTTCATGTCCCCTCATGACAGTACATGTAAATCCTTATTTGTCGTTATGTTTTTTGTATATTTTCGTCTGCACTGGTTTCTTTACGTGGGTGTCCTGTCATAGCCTCGTCACTTACCTCGTCGAGGTAAGGCTCTACACTTATGGAGTACATTGGGTCGGTTGTATTCATACTACACTCTGCAGTTCTTGTGCGGTTTTGATATTGGTCCCAGCTATATGTGAGGTGTATCAGCTCGGATTATCATTTGGAGACTCGAGGTAGATCTGTTGGCGTCCGCAGACCTTAAAGTCCCCTTCCACTTTCCCTATTTACTGTTCTTTTCATTCGAGACAATTGTATTTATTTCAAAACCTATTTGTAGAGACTCGAGAAGCTCGTGTACTTGTGACTCCAGATCCGGGTTGTACTAGATATTAGATTATTATGCTATTTCGTACTTCATTTTAGTTTCATTTCTGTCGAATTGGTTAAATTGTTTAAAGTGTTTAAGAATTGGTAAAAGAATTACTTTAACGTTCGCTTGCCTAGCAAGTGAAATGTTAAGCGTCATCACGGTCCCGATGGTGAGAATTCCAGGTCGTGACAGATGCATTTCAGCCCGTACCTCTTTGAACATGATCTAACAACAGTGAATTCAACTTGGTTTATCCCCAAGCTGAAAGTTTTAGTCATGCTCTTCTTGTTCTCAAAAAATCCTACTTTTACTTTCTCATGCAATTCATCATGCCTAAGTATTTTACATGGTGGAGATTCTTTCAGCTTTCTCCTCACTCTTTTTCTTGATTTCTTAGAAGCAATAGATTTTTTAGCAATTTCTTGAATTGTATCTGATGTTATCGGTATAATTTCTGTATTTTCTTCATCTTCGTTGTTTCTTATCATTGCAAGAGATAACAAAAAACTTTGTTGGATTGTGTGTTGGTTGTCTATTTGCTTCATTAGTTGTCCTTCTTCTTCTAGGGCATCACCAAACTGGTATGAATTTATTGTAGCGACAGGTAATTCTTGCAGCGTTCCATATTCTTAAGTAGCTGTAATGTTATAAGGTTGTCCTCGTTGTCTACTTCCATTGTTGGTTGTTCTAGTTCATGTTGATAATCAACAAGTTGTTCTGAATCTATTGTATGTGCAAGAGATGGTTTGAATATTGCAGATTCTGAGGCAACTATACTATTAGAAAGTAGTTGTATTTTTTCGACGACAAAATGGAAATTCTTAAAGGTTGAATCAGTTGTTAGCAATGTATAAAAGTTCTAAGTTATTCATGTGAATTTACAAGCATCCTTTTACTTGTATTTCGTTTGATATCAAACCATATTTTTAGTGAATATTGTGTTGAATCAAAATCTGAAACTTCACTAATTTTCTTCAGGAAAGTATTGAATGATAATTGTTTATTAAGCAGAATAAGTTTGGTATCATGATCGAAGTATTTGTAATCAAAATTCCACCTCAAATTGAATGTAATAACAAGGCAAATCGAACTCATCATGCAGAATGAAAACTTCAGCATGTTTAGTGTCAAGTGTTAGGAAAATGAACAAAAACATATAAGTATGAAGTTCAGAAAAAATTCATTAGAAAATTACATACTGCACGACAAAACCTTAAGCATGTTTAGTCTGAAATTAATCAAATAAACTAAATACTTCAGCTCGTTTAGACTGAAGTTTCGGATAAAACATATGACAAAATGGTAGACTGCGTTACAAAACTTCAGCATATTTTTTATGATGTTTTAGCAAATGAACTAAATAACTTCAGCATGCATTAGCAAAAACTCTATAGAAAATTACATACTACAAGATAAAAACTTAAGAATGTGTAGTCTGAAATTTTAGCAAATGAACTAAATAACTTCAGTATGCTTCAGCATGAAGTTTTAGGATGCATTAATCGTATACTATACAAGAGTATTTTTTGTGCATTTTTAACCGTAAAATGTAACAAACACATTTAATGTAGTAATTATTTTGTGTTGGCGTATGTATTAGTGTAATAATTATATTTCTGTCATATTCATGCACGCTTTACACTGGACATTTAAAATTCCTTTATGTCTTTTCATATATAATGTAGAAGTTCTTTACGTCCATATAAGCATGCTATGCCTTGTGATTTTATTCACTCAAACACATATATTTTTAGTAGATAAAATACAAAAGGGAGAAAAATTGATGTTGTCATCAGAAATATCATTGATGAAGTCAAACAAGATATCATAGAAGCATTTGAGTTGAAACTCGATGATTTCATAGAGAATTATGAAAGGTATTTATAAGAAATCAACAACAAGTTGTATAGGTTGGAGATGCTGGCCAGAGATGGCTCCTATGGTAGTTTTGGAGATACAGTCACTCGTTCGTCTGACAGTGATGATGACGACGATATGGATGATTAGCTTTTTTTTTTGTATAATCCTTTTATTTAAAGGTTTATTATCTTATTTTTAGTTTTAAGTAATTATTTTTATGTAATCTTAATTTCTGTTTATTTAGTTTAATGAAATATTATGTTTTTGTTTTAATCTTTCTATGTGTTATTTTTTATATTAATTCCACCACAATTTAAAAAATAATGCTTTATATATATCATATAGTGACCTAAAGCCTACACCCATTTACTCATTTGGAATACACAAAGTGTCCCAAGAAGCCCAATGCCTACTTCTTCCATCCACTGAATTACTCCAAAAGAAACTAGCAAAAAGCTTATGCAACTTGTTGATCACAAATCCATGAGGGTTTACATCACAAAACTGTTGAATGCAGGACAAAACTTCAGCATGTTTTGGTATGAAATTTTAGTAAATGAACAAAATAAATTCATCATGCGTTAACAAAAATTCATTAGAAACTAACATACTGCAGGACAAGAACTTCATCATGTTTGTCATGAAGTTTTAGCAAATGAACTAAAATCCTTCAGCTTGTTTAGACTGAATTTTAAGAAAGCTCATGACAAAACTGTTGAGTGCAGGACAAAACTTCAGCAAGTTTTGATATGAAGTTTAAGGAAATGAATTAAATAACTTCAGCATGCATTATCAAAAATTCATTAGAAGTTAAGATAGTGCAGGACAAAAACTTTAGCATGTTTGTCCTGAAGTTTTAGCAAATGAACTAAAACACTTCAGCATATTTAGACTGAAGTTTCAAATAAAGCGTATGACAAAACTGTATACTGCGTTACAAAACTTCAGCATGTTTTGATATGAAGTTTTAGCAAATGAACTAAATAACTTCAGCATGCATTAACTAAAATTCTTTAGAAAATTTCATACTGCAGAAGAAAAGTTTAAGTATGTTTAGTATGAAGTTTTTAGAAAATGGACTAAAAAACTTCAGCATACTACAATACTTCAGCATATTTTGGTATGAAGTTTTAGCAAATGAATTATATAACTTCAGCATCCATTAGCATGAATTTTTAGCTTCAACATTATCACGACCCCAATTTCCCTCTGTAGGGTAACATGATGGCACCTAGTCTTTAAGACTAGGTAAGCCTAACAATTTGCAAGATAACTGAATATGAAACTGAATTCAGACCTCAACTTATGAAATACATATAAAAACTGTGATTCGGATAATTACAACTCCCAAGTCCCGGTTGAAACAAGTACAAGCTTCTAAGAGAAAGCACTAAGTGTCTCTATACATCAGAGTCTAATGAGAATAAGGAAAACAAACGTAATAAGGATAGGGGGACTCCGAGGTCCGTGGACACTGGCAGATATACCTTGAAGTCTCCACGTACGGTCCAGCTCAGTAGTATCTGGCATGGTAGGAAGAACCTGAATCTGCACAAAAAGATGTACAAAAGTGTTGTATGAGTACACCACGATGGAACCCAGTAAATGCCAAGCTTATTCTTGGTAGAGTAGTGACGAGGTATGGTCAGGGCCCTACTGGAATAAAAGGAAACGAGGCAGAAAAATATAATAATATAATGAAATGACTGAGAAATGAACAACGAGAAATTTCAGAAAGGTAACAGCACAACTTATAAAGGTAAACAATAAAGGTGATCTCGAGGTACCGCCTCGTAGTCCCAAATGTAAATAAACAACAGGGGAATCTCCTGAGGTAGCGCATCGTTGTTCCAAAAGTAAATATGCAACATGGGATATCCCGAGGTACTGCCTCGTAGTCCCAAAAAGTAAATATGCAACATGAGATCTCCTGAGGTACCGTCTCGTAGTCCCAAAAGTAAATAAGTACCGTCTCGTAGTCCCAAAAGTAAATATGAAATAGGGGATCTCCTGAGGTATCACGTGGTAGTCCCAAAAGTAAATATACAATAGGGGATCTCCAGAGGTACTGCCTTGTCACGACCCAAATTTCCCTTCGTTGGGTATCGTGATGGCACCTAGTCTTAGGGACTAGGTAAGCCTAACATTTCCACTGAACAATAACAATAATAAAGGAATTATAACACTCTCTATATAGAAATCTTAACAGAGTTTACAATTTTCCAAAACCCGGTAAATACAAGTCATAAGCTCTATGACATCTTTCAACCGAATCTAAATACAACTGTCTAGAAATAGTAAGTACAGTTAACATAAACAGGAAGGTGACTCTGAAGCCTGCGAACACAGTAGCAAGTTACCTTGACTCTCCTCATCAACGATCCACGCAGCTACTAATCAACAATTACCTGGATCTGCACACCAAAAATGTGCAGAAGAGTAGTATGAGCACACCACGACGGTGCCCAGTAAGTATTGAGACTAACCTTGGTGAAGTAGTGACGAGGACTAGTCAAGACACCACTGGTATAATAATTAAAATACATAGATGTACCAATGACAGAAACATAATATCTATTTAAAGATTTTTTGATATAAATAACGGTACGATTGAATAATACATAAGAAAATTCAATAATTACGATCAACGGACAGCATAATAAAAATACGCAAAGAGAATGGAAAGAATGCAAGCCAAATGTCGGGAACCACAACCCAATTAAACACTAGCAACTCAGCACTACATCAATTTATTCACGTCAGGCCTTAGCCAATAAACTCAATAAAATTGGTCGAACCATCGAGTGAAAACCTTTAAATCATGAGTTTATTTTGAAAGCTTTAAAGATATAATCATTTCGGAATAAAGAAATTTCTTCTTTGAAACTTACTTTCTTTGAATGTATATTTATATATTTTTATAAAGAGAAATTTTTAAAACATAGTCTCTTCAAAATACGTGGTGTTCAAATATACTTTCCCAAATACTACTCTTTCAGATATCATTTTTCTGCAAGACAAATACTTTCAAATATACTTTCGAAATAGAAGTCCTTCAGACATAACTTTTCCGAGAGATAATTGCTTTTCAGCTATACTTTTCAATATATATATATTTCGATCCAAATCTCCTCAATGACAAAACCACCAGAACTTAGTCCGCAACTCAGAATTTGTCATGCAATGCAGTACAGGGGGCAAGCTCCCTGAATCTCGTCCATAGTCCCAATTTAAATATGTGATGCAGTACAGGGAAAAGCTCTCACATCTCGGTCCGTAGTCCCAATTTAAATATGCAATGCTCTACAAGGGGAAAGCTCCCGGATCTCGGTCTGTAGTCCCAATTTAAATATGCAATGCTCTACAAGGGGAAAGCTCCCGGATCTCGGTCTGTAGTCCCAATTTAAATATGCAATGCAGTACAGGGGGAAAGCTCCCGGAGTCTCGGTCCTTAGTCCCAATTTAAATATGCAATGCAGCCACTGAGAAAAACAACCAGAATGCGACAGAAACAACATATATTGCCACAACCGGCGCAAAAGCAAACAAGACAAATGCAAAGTGCGATGAGCAACTCAATGAAAATACATAAATCACACAAATGGTAAAAACTCACTCATAAGAAGTAGCCATTGAAAGGAATGCCAAGTACAAAGAGAAAACAACATAACGAGGGGAAAACAAGGCAAATATAGCAACGATTCTATATATTCAAGTTCGCAACCAAGAAACCAAATTATCACGGCAAGGGAATCAGCTATAACCAATCTCACTTAGACAATTAGCTTCACTAAATAAACTCAGTTTGAACAAATTCTCAGTAAATAGGCAGCATCAAAGAATACCATCAACATGGGCGGTCATCAACTAAACCTAAATAGTACTTAAGAGGAAAAACCATTTAAATCACAATGTACGACTCACGGGCATGCTTGACCAACATATAGATATTCCAATTACTTGTTAGACATTTATAGGGCGAGATTATAATAGTTTTAGTCACATAGGCAGCGTATGAAGAAAGATATAGTATAACGTTAGGAAAAACAAAGTCTTCATTTAAGTCAATTAAGATCATATAAGAAACAAGGAATGCTAGGAAAGTACTTCTAATTTGAGCAGGGAGAGATGGAACTAGAAATCAGGAATTCAAATATAACAATTTCAATTCATACACGGGGAACATAAGGATCCAAAAAAAATCCCTAAAGGGCAATCTATTTGCTAATAAGTCCGAGTAAGCACTCGTCACCTCGCGTACGCAGACTAAAATCAACAAAGAAGACTCAATCCTAAGGGGTAGTTCCCCCACACAAGGTTAGGCAAGATACTTACCTCAAAGACGATAACTCGGTACTCAAAAATAGAGTTCTCGGGCGGGAAGGCCTCCGGACGGCTCAAAATCAACTAAAACAACTTCAAAATACATATAAAACGTATAAGGAACGATTCCGAATAATAAAGTTTCAATCTTTGCAAATTTATAAAAATCGACCAAAAATTCGACCTCCCGGGCCGGCACCTCGGAACCCGACAAATTTTATAAATTCTGATTACCCATTCCGATACGAGTTCACCCATACTAAATTTTTCCAATTCCGATAACATTTGGTCATTCAAATCATGAATTTTCATTTTTGAAGTTCTCTTTCAAAACCCACAATCCCCTCAACCCAAATCACAAATTAAATGATAAAAACAAGAACTAATTCATGAAATATATTTAATTCTAGTGGAAGAACACTTACCCATTCGATTTGTGTGGAAAACCCTCAAAGAATCGCCCAAAACTGATTTCTAGAAGTCAAAATATGTTTAAAATGGTGAACCCCCGATTTCGCAAACTTATATTCTGCCCAGGTGTTTTGTGAATCGCGATCGCGGGAATCCAGGCATGGTTGCGTATAAGGAAAATGAAGTTGGTGTAAGATATGCTCCGCGGTCTCGGAGAATCTTATGTGATCGCGTACAATGGGCAGGCTGGCTTCCGTGATCGCGGATGGAGTCATGCGAACACATTGAAGGATTTTGGGGTGGTCCGCATTAATGTTACGCGAACACGAAGGGTTGTTCGCGATCGCACAGAAGGACATCAAAAGGCAGATAACAGCAGTTCTAAAAGTGGGAAAAATGACATATGGTCCACCTGGAACACACCCGAGGCCCCTGGAACCCCGTCTTATCACACAAACAAGTCATATCACTTAGCAAGGACTCGCTCGAGGTCTCAAAATACATAAAATAACACTAAAACGACGAATCAAACAAAAAAAATCAATGAAATTCCTCAAAGTTCTTTAAACATCAAATTTTTCCTTTAAGGTCCGAATCACGTCAAACTAAGTTCGTTTCTTACCAAATTTCACAGATAACATATATAAGTCATATCGAACTTGTACCGGGTTCCGGAACCATGATACGGTCACGATATCACAGGTTTCACCTCAAATTTCATTTTTAAAAACCTTTATATTTTTCAGAAAACAATTTTCTTTAAAAATTAATTTCCCGGAGCTGGGACCTCGAAATTCGATTCTGGACATACGCGCAAGTCCCATATTTTCCTAAGGACCTTCCGGGACTGTCAATTCACGGATCCGGCTCCGTTTACCAAAAATGTTGACCAAAGTCACCTTTATTCAAATTTCTAATACAAAATTATCATTTTATGAGTTTTCCACATAAAGGCTTCCCGGCTACACACCCGAGCAACGCATGCAAATCGAGGTGAGATAGAAGGAGGTTTTCATGACCTCGGAACACAGAATTAGCTAGAAATATACGATGACCTTTTGGGTCATCACAATCTCCCCCTCATAAACAAATGTTCGTCCTCGAACGTGCCAAGATTCACTTTGAACTCATCCAATCACTGATTGCGCACTTCCAACACACACCCGCGGGTGATCCCATGTCACCCTAACCTACATAAGCCTGATGACACCATCGCAACTGCGATATAGCCTTCTCATCACCATTGATAAGCCTCATGCCTTAATTCCTCACCCTGTACTCATTTCCAAAAGACCCGATTCTAAATCCATATCCGGCATTAGCCTCAACCAGCTGCATCAACTCAGGTCTACACCCATAAGGCACGGCCACACAACATAGCACATCACACATAGGCTCAATAGCACTTTTGATCACGATAACTGCCCGAAATCACCTCAACATTGCCAATTAGTCCCACATGTGGAAGAACTCTGGTTCCAAACCCCATAATACTGATAATGATGCAATGAACATGAAACTTCATTATTAAAGACCCGAATCACCAAGCCACAACTAACACCACCAGGCACACATCCCGCAAGCTAAAACTAATGAAGCACATAACGGGAATGAATGAATACGAATATAGAAACACATAAAGGAACTATCAAACAAGCCCATAGGCATAACTCTCTATCAATACTGACTTACCAAAAGCAATATAACAAGGAAGAAGCAAGGCATATGAACAAATCACAAGGATTCCATCCTGATAAAATTCCACCGTGGTACTCAGCCCAGTCTAAATATATCGAATCACAATTATCACGAGGACCTCACCCTCAACTCTGAATCACATACCGAAAATATATCATACTAATAGAAATTTCTCCATTAACTCATCTCAGCTAATAAAATTATAACGCTAGCTGATCTCACATCTCGATGGAGTATCAAATCAATACTCGTACTTAGGAAAATCATATAAAGCTTACCACGAAGACAAACAAGGACTCACTTCCAGTTTCACCACTATCAAGAATTAAATAAACAACGATACACACGGGCTACTACTCAAAGAATATCCCAACAGGAGCAAACACAAAATAGAGTGCAAAACACGGAACTCAATCTTAAATGAAAAAACAAATAAGGGAAACTCGTCCCGACCGACAGAAGTATAGTGAAATACAATGTTACCCCACGTTAGCACATCAAGACATACCTGGGTGATAATATTTGGTACAACAGCCTCTAGCCTACTTTATGCAACACATCAACAGGTCGGGCCTCCCCCTCTTAGGCGCCCTCTATCCACCTGAATACCCTGCTATAACTCTCCTACCTGAATCCTGGAACAATATCTCACCCTGTGTCTAACATCTCCACACTAAAAACAATCTCTCTGCTGATGTGGCTCTGGAAGACATACAATACGGATCCTCCGAGACCCATGAGTACCTGAAAAGCCCCCATGCGAAGCTGGTAATGCAACTGAACTGGTTGACCCAAAATTCTCTACCATGCCTGAGTCCCTCAATGAATCTACAGACTCGCCTCCTAACTGAAGCAACCAAGTGAGGTGTATATCTGGCCAACTCACTGAATCTAACGGCATACTCCAATAGTGACGTAGCTCCCTGACGCAACTTCTCAAACTCCGCGCGCCGTACACAGAACTGAGGTGCAACCTCCCTCAAAACATCTCCGAAAACTGAATCCACACTAGTGAAGCTAACTCGGCCAGGTTACCCCAACTCATATTCCGCCACCACTGATCAACTCACTACTCTGAACCTAAAACGTGACAAAAGCAATATCGCTCGTCTCCACAATGCCTGAAGTACGAAGAATATAGCGACACCCTTCCAGGAAACCTGGGCACCATCTGTCGCCACTCCACTGAAAGATAGGAGGGTGGTACTTGCTGTACCTCTCAAGTCCAAGGTGTTCTTCCTCCGATGTTGTCATCCTAACTACAGGCTGAACTGAAACCACTTGTCGTGCTACCATAAGAGCTGGAACCTGACCAATATGATCTCACTTCTTTGGAGTGTAGACGGTGGGAGTCTAAACTCCTCCCCTGATCTGTGAAGCAACTGGCGCACTAGAATCAACCCTGCCTGAGTTAATGTCCCAGTTTTACTCAAAAACTATGCCCCAGCTTCCTGAAGTCCAGGGTAGCAACAGGCACCCCCAGTACCTGTCCCCCAACTAGAACTACTGGCGACTCCTCAACGGCTGCTCTGGTAGGCATCTTAACTGCGGCACGTGCTCCTCGTTGGCCTCTGTCTCTGACCCTTGCGACGTTTGCTTCGGGTAACATCATCAGGAACTGCAGCTCGTGTCCTCACCATCGATGAGAGAATGGAACGATAATTTCAAACTTCAAGATCAATGAATTCGCACGATAGGAATGAAGGAAGTGAAATTTTCCTAATAGTTTTGTAGCCTCTCGAAGATAAGTACAGACGTCTCCGTATTGATCCGTAAGACTCTACTAAACTCGCTTATGACTTGTAGCGCCTATGAACCTAGAGCTCTGATACCAACTTGTCACGACCCAAATTTCCCTCCGTTGGGTATCGTGATGGCACCTAGTCTTAGGTACTAGGTAAGCCTAACATTTCCACTAAACAAATATAATAATAAAGGAACTATAATAGTCTCGATATAGAAATCTTAACAGAGCTTACAATTTTCAAAACCCGGTAAATACAAGTCATAATTTCTACGACATCTTTCAACCGAATCTAAATACAACTTTCTAGAAATAGTAAGTACAGTTTACATAAACATGAAGGTGACTCTGAAGTTGCGAAAGCAGCAGCAGGTTACCTTGAGTCTCCTCAACAACGATCCATGCAGCTACTAATCAATAATTACCTGGATCTGCACACCAAAAATGTGCAGAAGAGTAGTATGAGCACACCACGGTGGTGCCCAGTAAGTATCGAGACTAACCTCGGTGAAGTAGTGACGAAGACTAGTCAAGACACCTTTGGTCTAATAATTAAAAAGACATAAATGTACCAACGACCGAAACATAATATCTATCTAAAGATATTCGATATAAACAACGGTACGATCGAATAATACGGAAGAAAATTTAATAATTATGATCAACGGACAACATAATAGAAATACGCAAAGAGAATGGAAAGACTGCAAGCCAAATGTCGGGAACCACAACCCAATTAAACACTAGCAACTCAGCACTGCATCAATTTATTCACGTCAGGCCTTAGCCAACTAACTCAAAAAACTGGTCGAACCATCGAGTGAAAACCTTTAAATCGTGAGTTTATTTTGAAAGCTGTAAAGATATAATCATTTCGGAATAGAGAAATTTCTTCTTTGAAACATAGTTTCTCTGAATGTATATTTATATATTTTTATAAAGAGAAATCTTCAAAACATAATCTCTTAAAAATACGTGGTGTTCAAATATACTTTCCCAAATACTGCTCTTTCAAATATCATCAAAATATGTGGTGTTCAACTATACTTTCCCAAATACTGCTCTTTCAAATATCATCAAAATACGTGGTGTTCAAATATACTTTCCCAAATACTGCTCTATAAAATATCATCAAAATACGTGGTGTTCAAATATACTTTCCCAAATACTACTCTTTCAAATATCATTTTTCTGCAAGAAGAATACTTTTCAAATATACTTTCGAAATAGAAGTCCTTCAGACATAACTTTTCCTGGAGATAAT
>ML383343.1:0-29602 GCA_005239525.1 Nicotiana knightiana | reverse complement strand
GGGGGGGGGGGCAGCGTACCGGGAATACAGAAGCTTCACCGGCTTTGCAACTTATCCGAACCTCGTTCTAAAATTTGGATATGACTCTAACAGAAAAGAAGTCACATGAAGTGCACACTTCCCAGATGATTTAGAAGACTCAGAGAGAAGAGGGTTTCAGAACAGTTTGTATACAGTCCAAATAATATCAAAGCGGTAAAAAGCGGTATTTAGCACATTAGGTTCAAACATGTAAAATCAAACAATAAATCCAAATATAACAGTTATTCTAAGCTCGCCATGAACCAGAGATTCTGGGTTCGATCCCCAGCGGAGTCGCCAGAGCTGTCACACCTCCTTTTTCACCCGAGAGAGGGGATAATGGAGTTTTTCCTTTAAGTGACATAATCGAATTTGGGATTATTTATTTAATTTCAGAGTCGCCACCCGGATTTTTTATGGTGTTCTGAGACACCATTTATTTAAAATCCTAAATCGAGGAAAATTTGACTCTGTTTAAAGTCTGCGAATCAGAAGACCGGGTAAGGAATTCTGTTAACCCGGGAGAAGGTGTTAGGCACTCTCGAATTCCGTAGTTCTAGCACAGTCGCTTAACTATTAATAATGGGCCTAATTATCTAATTAATTACATGTTTTAAATTGTGCATTTTTATACCTTTTGAACCACTTTTAACATTTATGGAATTATTTTGAAACAAGTCACGGTGGCGTGCACTTGTTGTTTTTTGACATGTTGCAAACCGCACCACATGAAATGCACCCGCGATTTACAACATGTTTATTTTATTATCGTTTGAAGTTGTGGTCGGGTCGCATAAAATACACACCCGAGTGGGATTTATGTATCACGACTACGCCACGGGGGCCGTACCCATAGTCGTGATGATTTAATTATGTATCTAAAGCAAACTATTATTTCCATGAGTTATTTGTTTTTATTTGTAAAGCTAAATCAGGAAGTCGTTTGGCTTTAGTAAACTTCCAGTACTGACCATTAAATATTTTGGTCCTAAATGAAAGGAATGGGCCTATTATAGGTATTGTAAATCTGGCCCAGTCTTCGTACTAAATATATTGGGCCAATTCTGTTTTTCTGCAGGCATCGAAAAAATACAACATGTTGTCAAGCTTCAATTCATACATACCAAGAATCACATGGAAAAACTAATGGCATTTGAATTTTAGTTGATGATATGAACAAGATTTCTAACTAAGCCAGGATTGTATTAATTTTGAAACTAAAATATAGTATTAAGACATTGGGCTTTATACCCCCAGGCCCAATGACCTGGGTTCAGACTTGTTCAGGCTTATTGGGCCACTTTTACAAGTCTGACCCAATGTACTATGGCCTTCATTTAGAAGGCCTAAGGAGCATGGGCTTTCTATTTAATTTTGGAGGAAATATAATGCTACTGAAGTTTAAGAAAAATGGTACAAGCCATAGTACTAATTACAATAACAGGAAATCTAGAATTAAATGGGAAGGGGATTAATTGTTTTACAAATGGATATAAAATATGACTTTACATAGCTAGTCAAATCTAAAGTACATTTTTATCTAAATAACAGTGAGGTCTTAAACTAACAGATTCTAACACTGTCTTTCTCAACTTTAATAAACCAGACCATGTGCCATTTCTTAGCCAAACAACCCAAACACCTGCACTCTTAATAGAACAAACATTTGTACATTTTTATGAAGGGAATTTGACCAATTGGTGGCCAGATTCATCTTCCTTAATGCTATTTTTACACATGCCGTCACTTTTCAAGAATTTTAAAACAAAATTCAAACCAGACAATTTGTTCATGCCATCCAAAGACAATAAACAAAACTTAAGCATGGACTAACACATATAATCTAAATCTACAGCTAAAACACAAATACATAGATAATAAAACAGGTTCAAACAAAGATTTCATTCAATGTAAACATGGTTACATACCTTTAAAGAGAAAAACAACAAAGAATGACCAAATAAAGGTAAGAAATATAAAGACCAGAAGTTTGAACACAGCAACGGAATCAACAACAATAACCCAGAAGATATCCAGAAAATCAGCTTCAATGAATCAATTTGAAAACCAGAAAACCACAGTTAGACCAACCAGTTTTTCCAGAAAATCACAACTAAATAGACCAGTTTTCCAGAAGAAACCTCAATCAAGAGAAAACAGTTTTTTTCCAGAATGTTTTAATATCCATCTTGGTATTTTTTCAGAATATTTTTGGTGCTTTCAAAGTAGTAATCTATTTTTTCAAAAAGAAGAAAAATGTAGTATGTATTTTTAGGGAGTATTTTCAGGATCTTGAGTATTTCTCAGAGCAGTATCTATGTGAGTGTGTTTTCAGAAAGTATTCTCTCTAATGTGTGTGTGTGTATGTATGTATGTATGTAGGTATGTATGTATGTGAGTGTGTTTTCAGAAAGTATTCTCTCTAATGTGTGTGTGTGTATGTATGTATGTATGTAGGTATGTATGTATGTGAGTGTGTTTTCAGAAAGTATTCTCTCTAATGTGTGTGTGTGTATGTATGTATGTATGTAGGTATGTATGTATGTGAGTGTGTTTTCAGAAAGTATTCTCTCTAATGTGTGTGTGTGTATGTATGTATGTATGTAGGTATGTATGTATGTGAGTGTGTTTTCAGAAAGTATTCTCTCTAATGTGTGTGTGTGTGTGTGTGTAAATTTCAGACTGAATCCTTTTCTAATTCTCCCCCCTTAATTTTCAGAATATAGTAGCCTTTATATAGGCTGCCTAGGTAGAGTATATTTTAGGAATATTCCTTATCTTTTTAAATCTGAAAACAGTACAGTACATCTATCCTTCTTAGCCTATTTTAGCATCTTTGTAACAACTAGGACACCGTACCATTTCTAGAAAGTTCTTCTATTTACAACCCCTTTTATATCCCTGATATTACTGTTTTTACCTAGAAAAATCTGATTTAGTAACTTTCTTATTTTATTTTGATGTTTATCTTTGTTCTAGAAGCTTCTTGATCTGTTACAGTCAAGATTCCTCGCCTAAAATTCCTAAACTACCCTGAAATACCCCTGAAGTTATCCCCTTAGTGTTCAGGGTTAAGTTATTTATTAATGTTGACTAATTTTGACCTAATTAAGAGACTAAGCTCAATAGTTAACACTAAGGAAGAAGCTGAAAGTTAAACTTCTTTAATAGTGACTTGAAATAAACCTAAACAATTGAAACTAAGTGAGTTATTTTCAGGATTTAGACTAACTAATTCAATTGATCCTTAACATGTGTGATTAGCTTAGTAATTAGACTTAATTAATTATCCTAAATTAGGAGTCAATTACATACTTTAGAGTAGTGCATGATGATTAAGAGAAATAATATAAACCTATGTCAACTAATCATGCACAACTAACATCCTATCAGAATTCAATTTTGATCACAAGTAATTACCTAATCATGGAAGTTATTCAATTAACACAAATAAGTGATTAACATGTTGTTTTAGATTAATTAAAGAAAAATATGCAACCTAACCTAATAGTCAAAATCAAAGAATTACAAAGATCAAGATTAACATATAGCTAAACTGAAAATCAGTAATCAATTAAAGGCACTTGAATTCATGACTAATTATTAGTTCAAACATTCCTAAGACATGTCGGATTAGACTAAGGTGAAAGCTAGTTAATTAATCCTAATAAACTATTTTAAGGGAAGAAACAAAGGAAAAATCTGATTTCCTAAACCAAAACTAAAATCAATTAAGTCGCACACAAAGAAAAGATCAACGATTAAACCTATAATAACATCTAATGGAAGAAGAATGAGAATCAGGAAGGTACATGAAACCCTAATTTAGAATCAAACTCAGTGAGTCATAGACATTAAAACTGGAACTACAACTGAACTTGAAAGGCAGTAGTCAACTAAAGAAAATTGAAACTCAGACTGATAATGCCGATTTATAGCAACCAAATCAAGGGTTAAACCTAATTTGTTTAAACATTCATGAGTAAATCAATACTTCTAAACAACTAATAGATTACTTTTAGAAGAGGACACAGTCCGAAAAAAAATCTGGAAACCCTAACGAAGATTAACACTGATTAAGTCATATAGAGAATCAACTAATAAACCTATACTAATATTCAAAACAATATTTAATAAAAGAGAAAGGAAACACATTAAGCCCAAACTAATTAGTCTAAGACAAGATAATCAATAATAAACAACAAAGTCAGAGACTAGAATTAAACGATTGATTTCAGTATATTTAAAGAAAATAAGAGAGGGGGGTACCAGTTAGGTTAGAACAGGTTTGGCCGGGTTTGATTGGCTTGCTGGACTTTGGCCGGATTCTGGCGGGGTTTGAAACGAGTCAAACCCATGTGAATCACTTGCTCTTGTCAAAAACAAGTGAATCATGTAGGTTTGAGCCATTAATTTGCTCTAATTCGCCCAGGGTCAATTTTTTAGGGTTTCCGAATTCTAGATCTAAAATTACTGGAATTTGGTGAGGTTTCTGGGGAAATAGACGAGAGATTGGGGTTGAGGGGAGGAAGGAGATTGTCTGGTTAATCTTTGGGGTGATTTGGAGTTGGTCCGCCGCGGGTACGCAATTTCCGGGCAGCGGAGATCGGCAGAGACACTGAGGGCAAGAGAGAGACGAGGGAGATAAGTTAGGGTATTGGGGCGTGAGTTCTGAGGGGGGTGGGGGTGTGTTAGGACACTTATATAGGAAGGAGATATGGAGTTGTGAGCCGTTGGATCAAAAGGATCCAACAGCTGGGATGGGGCAAGGTCAAAACGGGGGTCGTTTGATTAAGCGGGGTTTTGGACGGGTTAGGTGTTTTGGGCTGGGGTTTATTTGGGTATTGGGAGGGGATTTGGGCCTGTTTTGAAATGGCCCAGTCCGATTTTAGCTCTTTTAGACAACTTAGGCTAATTAATTAAATCAATTCTAATTAAAATTCTAAAATATATTAATTAGTTTTAACCTAGTTTCATCTAATTATAATTTAACTAATGAGTTAATTAAAAGTGAAGCCATTAAGAACAAATTTTGTAATATTTTCTAAATAAAATGATTAAATTATGCAACTAAGTATTACATTAAATAAAAACCCTATTTATGCAAGATAGTAAAATTTTTAAAATATTTTTTTTATTATTTTATATCTTATAAATTTTAAAAGGTGAATTATGATCATACAATGCAAATAATTCACTAATAAACACTGTAATTCAACAAAAATATATAAAATCAAATTATTTATCAAATTTTGTAGGAGTATTTAATAGGTGAAAATTATATGCTCACAAGTTATACATAGGTTAAAAACGTGTATCAAACAAGGTATTACTAATACACAAAGCTAATGCATGCATTATTTTCTCTAACACACTCTACGAAACGACCTCTTATTATAATTTTTCTGATGATAGGCTATAATTATTTATTTTAATCGCCTATTACACTCTAATTTACTACACTTTAATTGAGTTTGATCTTTAATCGCTAGTGCTTTGCACTAACTGTGTGTTTTGTGCCTTGTAGGAGTGATTCCGAGATATATAGATGTTATGGAATTAATTCAAGTGATTTTGAGCTTTGAAGTCTGAGTAAAAGCCGAAGGAATTAAGCCGGGATCGTAATCGGGGGTCAAATTTGATAGTTAAGAACAAACGAAGACTCGAGTAGGTATATTGCACACTGTCTAGTAAAATAAAGATAATTCTTCTCTATAAACTCTATTTGGGCTATATAATATATGGTTGGAAAGATAACTCAACGAGCTACAACTTTCAAATTTTACGTTTTTCCAAATTCAAAACGGAAATGGGTTAAAAGTGCACGGCCGCGCACTGACCGTGCAAATGGGGCAAAATACTTGTCGATATGCGCGGCCTGAGCGCGCCCGCGCACGTCTTGCCCGGAAAAAGTGTCCTTTTTAGCATTGGAGAAGGTATAATTATTTGGGTCCGACCCTACTTGGTATATATACATGGAAAAATGGTATTTTGAGGAGAGGGGGACATACTTTTGACATAGATTCGACCTAAGGAGGCAGAGACACAATAGGAGCAAGACGGAGAATTCTTCTACGAGTTTTTCCTTCCTCTTCCTATTTTTCATTGTTGGTTATGACTTGCAGTATTATTTTTTACATACTATTATGAATAGCTAAGTTGTTATCTAGGGTTTTGATGGAACCTATTGAAGGATGAAATTCTTGTTGTATTAATATTTGCCCAGTTTAATCTCTATTTGTTCAACTACGTTTCTGTTGTAGTTAATTGATAGGATCCTCAATTAGTTGTGCCTATTTAGTATGTATTACTCGGGAGAGAGTGTATATTTAAGTAGTTGTTGAACAACACCACTCCCAAAGTATATGAGGAATCAATAACTGAGGGTTTAAAGGTGGGATTAGGGATAACGAAACCTTGGGTGCGATCTAAGTGAGTTGTAATTAAAGCCAGCTAGCGTAACTCGGGAGAGTATGTCTAGTAAATTATCGTAATTACTCGGGAGGGATTTACGGTAGTAAGAGTGCTCATGGTCGATAGAGAAGATTAGGCAAATTTATATGAAACATAGCAGGAAAGGATTCCAACAATAGGGGAAATCATAACTCTAGACCTCCTTAGTTCTGTCTCAAATTTCATCCTTGTTAGTTGATAACTTTACTGCTTTATAATTGTCGTTACTTAATTAGTTAGAAATAAATATTATAATCTCTATAATTAGGAAATTTTTTGGACTTGTGTTTCTTAGCAATATTGAACAATTATAGCGAAACCTTAGTTCTCTATGGGATTCGACTCCGGACTTGTAAACCAGATTATATTTGCAACGACCGCTTAGTCCTTTTTATAAGGCATAGTTGGACGTGATCAAATTTTGGCGCCGTTGCGGGGGAACTAATAGTGTAGCTGTAGGTGTACATAGCTCTAGGTTGCAAGTTTTAACTTTTATTTTTGTTTTACTGTATTTGATTATTTATTTATTTTTTAATTTTATTTTTTATCTGAGAGACATGGCATTTTGGAATTATGAGAGTTTTGATGTTGGTAATTCTACTTTTGATCTTCGTTATGCATGCGGTGGAGGAAACCACCAAGGGAAAAATTATCAAAATATTTTCGAGAGCGAGTTATGTGCACCAACTCAATCTTATATGTGGAATGTGTGTGATATGTGTGGTGGTCAAGATGGTCACTTTCATGGTTGTGCCTATATTTCTTATCTCCCCCAACCCCTTACTTTGATGGTTCTTCTTTTTCTGGTGAAGTTAATAGGAACAAAGAACCCAAGTATGAGGACCTGAAAAAAGATTGAGGATATGCTAAAGTGCCTTGTGGAACAAATAATGAGATACAACTGCGGGTACAAAGGCAAGATGCAACTATTCGCAACTTGGAGGCTCAAGTGAGCCAACTAATTGAAGCTTTTAATGCTCAATATGCCAATATTATGGATAGTAGCCAGGAGCAGTGTGCATTAGAGATGTAAATTGAGGTGCCAATGGAGGGGTCCAAAGTAAAACCCCAACACTCCAACCAGCTAGAATTTGAGGATGCCGATGTTGAAGAAGTAATACTAGAGTCAACAAAGAAAGTTGAAGATCCAAATTTAGTTGACTCTAGTGTGATTGGTGTTGAGGAGGTTAAAAATCTTGAAGTTCATGTATTTGAGCGCGGTGGACCTCATTCCAAACACTTCTCTACATTATGTTCAGATGGTGAAATGGAAACTGAGCCGTATGAGCCAATGCAAGAGTCAAAGAAAGAGGTAGATGAGCCCTATATTCTGAAATTTTCAAGGCCATCTAGGCAAAGAGACATTCCTCAGTTGAAATCCAAAAAGTTCATAAAGCATCATTTAATTTTTGTCTTACAACAATTTTTATCGCCCCAAGAGCATGATCATAGAGCAGAATCAAAACTTGGGGTCCAATTCATAAGTTCAAAGTGGAGACAGAAAGTGATTCGCGTCGTGCCGCGATGTTAAATTAAGCGCTTGTTGGGAGGCAACCCAGCTTTACTTCTTTCTTTTATTTTATTTTTTTGTTTTTTATTTTCTAATTGTATTATTTTGTAGAGTCAACTTTTTGATTTTTTTAGGAGCATGGAACTCAAAGCCATTGGAAGGGTGCAACAGCAAACCAGATGGTTGGAACTAAGTGTGAGGTACCCGCACGAAGGACCAGGCCTGGGAGAAGACTGAGTACCCCATGAGATGCTAGTGCTTCGGCCTTTGGCCTACCAGAGAGTTTCTTTTATCCTCTTGTATGTATGGGTGTGCATTGGGGACAATGCATAATTTTAAGTGTGGGTGACTTTTTATGCTATTTTAGTTGTGTTAGTTTAATGGAATAATTTTTTTTTTTACAAAAACAAAAAAAATTGAACTTTTCCCGACGATGGATCTATTAGACAATTTTCTTGAGGGATTTAAGTCTAAAGAAAAAAAAACAAAAAGAATTTATTTTGTTAGGTAGTGTAGCAATTCCCCCTTGGTTTTTCTTTGTGCCGCCGTTCTTTTCTAAAGGTTTTGTTTGAACCTGGTGTAGTTAGTTTTTTCTAGGAATATGAGCCATTGTGTTGTGTTTTGAATTGAAGCAATATCTCTTGACTTTGTTATGCCTTGAGAATAGTGAGTACTTTGGTTGTAACGACTCGACCGGTCGTTTTGTGTATTCGGACCCCGTTCCCCTAAATAAGACTTCCTGTAGTAGCTTTCAGTGATTCATGACTTTCGGGGATGGGTGGTTCGGGATTCAGAAGTGTATAGGGTAATATAGGAACACTTGGTTCCTTAAGATTTGGCTTTAAGGCCAAGTTTGACTTCGGTCAACATTTGGAGTAAACAACCTCGGAATCGAGTTTTGCCGATTCCAGTAGCTTCATATGATGATTTCGGACTTGTGCGTATGTCCGGAATGGGTTTTGGATGACCCAGGAGCATTTCGATGCCAAATAGCGAAAATAGAGTTTCCTTAAGTTCAAAATTTGGTTTGGAACGTGTTTTTGAGTTAACGAGGTCTGAACGGAATTCCGAGACCAGGAATAGTTCTGTTATGTCATTTATGACATGCTTGCAAAATTTGGTGTCATTCCGAGTAGTATAGGTCGGTTCGTCGCATTAAAACCGAATTCAAGAACTTGAAAATTCTTAAGTTTGATTCTAGGGGGTTTGGAGGAGTAATTTTGAGTTTTAGCGTGGTATTGGGTGTTCCGAAGGCTCGATCAAGTCCGTAATAAGATTTAGGACTTGTTGTTATAATTGCACGGGGTTCGGGTGGGCCCAGGTGCCTCCCGGACACCAAACGGGGCCAAAAACCAGCAGTTTCAGCTGCTGGTGCACCAGGTCTGGTGTGACCGCAGGTGAGGTTGCCTAGATCGCATGTGTGAGACCGATCCTGCGGTCGAGGCCTCGCAGGTGCGACTCCTAGGAGGAAAGTCCTACCTTCGCAAGTGCGGACCATTCTCCGCAGAAGCGGGTCTGCTGGTGCGGAATTTCTACCACAGGTGCGATCCCCAGGCTCCTTGCCAAAATCCGCAGGTGCGACCAATGGCTCGCAGGTGCGGGACCAGCAGCTGCGGTCCTCGAGCCACAGGTGCGAGGTCACTGAAGGCAGTGAGCCCATTTAATTCGGGACTCAACCATTTTTCACCATTTTCTTCTCCTCCATTGGCGATTTTGAGAGCTTTCAAGAGGGTATTCGGCCTAGCTACTAAAAGGTAAGTAATTTCCATTTAAATGTTAGTTTATTACACTAAATCTTAGGTAGATTAACACTTAATTAGTGGAAATCAAAGGGGTTAGGGTGAAAACCTAGGGTTGATGAACTTTAGGGAATTTCACCACTTTTCTACCATGAAATCATGTACAAACTATATATTAATGACCCTTAGGCCATGGGTGAGTGTTTTTTTTGAAAATTTCCGGAATCCGAGCATGTGGGCCCGGGGGTGTATTTTGGGATTTCTTCAATAAAGATGAATTGGCTAAGCTAGTAAGAGAATTTCATACTTTTGAGTGTATATTGACGTATCTATATAATATTTGACTAGATTCGAGTCCTCGGGTGTAGAGTTTGGAGTTTCGGGTGCGTTCTTGACCCGGGAAGTAGGTTCAACGCGATGTGAGTCTCTTTTCTAACCTTGTAAGAGGAAATTGTCTCCATAGGTAATTATAAATGATTGAATTGTCCTTATTTGCGGGGGCTACGCACGCACGCAGGAGGTGAAGAGAGTCCGTGCGTAGCTACTACTATGTTATGCCGGGTAGTCTTTTGGACTCACAAGCATACTTATATTCCTTACTTGTATCCCTACATGTATTACTAGGCAATTATTATCCTTGAAACTAGCATGAGAAAATGGAAGGTTACATTAAATCTTGTTGTTGCCATGATTCTTGTCTTCCCAAGTATGAATTCCATATTTCCTGAATTTCCTGACAATTCTGTGTATGTATATGAGCACCCGTGTCGCATGTATGATTCGTGAGCAGGGTAGACTTATATTATGTCAACCGCGTCGCACGATCGATCCGCGAGCGGGGTAATAGATGCATCTATGGTTCGAGCCGTTCGACCCTTCGGCAGTGCACATTTAAATTTTCGCATCGCTTCGGCCGTACGCCTCGGCATACTATATGCTCTGTAATTTACTGAGAGTCTTATTAATATTGTCAAATGAATTTTTCTATGTGGTAGGGGGACTTGGACTTGTATTAATGCTGTTATTTGACACTTGCGGTAGGTGGTTGTTCATATACTTGATATTCCATGTCTACTTGATTTCCATAATTGCTAATCTTGATTAAACCTGTTTAATTATATCATTGCTAATGACCCTAGTGAGTAATACGTCTACCTCTCGTCACTACTTCTTCGAGTTTAGATGGGATACTCACTAGGTACATATTTGTTTATATGTACTCATGCTACGCTTCTGTACCTAATTGTACAGGTTCTGAGGTTGGTGCATCTGGTTGTCATACCGGAGCGCGATCATGAGAGTACTTACTGGACTAGACTACACGGTGAGCTGCTCTTCCCGGTGTTCCTCAGCAGCACTGTGGAGTTTCTATTATTTTTGAATATTTTTGTCTACCCCTTCCAGAAAATTGTATATTTATTTTGTCTACTTTGTATATTCACTAGTCGCATGTGGACTTGTGACACTAAGTCTTGGCACGCGTAGTTGGTTTTTCTAATATTTTTGGCTACACTACATATGTTGGCAAATGATCTTTTGAGTTCATTTAATCAAGTTGCATCACTTGACCGTTTTCTTTAAATGATTCTAAATCAAAAAATTTTCAAGCACTTAAACATTTAAATAAGTAAAGTAATCTCTCTAGTAAACTGATGTTGGCTTGCCCGACTCCTGTGTTGGGCGCCATCACGACCTGAGTTGGAATTTAGGTCGTGAGAACATGGTATCAGAGCTCTAGGTTCACGTAGGTCTCACAAGTCACAGGTATACCTAGTAGAGTTTTGCGGATCGATACAGAGATGTCTGTATTTATCTTCGGGAGGCTATAGGGTGTTAAGAAATCTCTTTATTCTTATTCTATCGTGCAGTTGATGGTATTACTAAATATCATTCTTATATTCTCTCATAGATGGTGAGGACTCGGGCAACTGATATTCCAGACCCAGGAGATGTCGCTACCTCCGCCGTCCGAGGCCGTGGCCGAGGCCGGGGGAGGGCACCGGCCCGAGGTAGGGGATGAGGGCATCCCAGAGTTGCTCCATTAATACCTCCAGAGGATCCTATCATCGAGGAGAAGGATGAGATACCTCCAGCAGATCCTGCCCCAGTAGATTTCATGACTGCACCAGGCTTTCAGGAGATCATGGGCCATATGATGCGGTTCATGGACACTATGACCCAGGCTGGTTTATTTCCAGCGGATCCTGCCACTTCTCAGGCGGGAGGGGGAGCTCAGATCCCTATCGTCCAGGCCGCAGGTCATGCAGCGGCAGTATATCAGACTCTGGGTACTCTGTCCGTGGGTGGAGCACAACCAGCAGTAGCAGCACCAGAGCTCAGACCGGCTGCGGACGACGACCCACAGAAGGTACTTGATAGATGAACTCGATTGCACCCTCCGGTCTTCAGAGGTGAGAAAGGCGAGGATGTCCAGGACTTTATTAATAAGTTCAGGGACAGACTGCACAACATGGGGATTTTGGAGTCCCATGGAGTCGACTTCACTACTTTCCAACTAGAGGGAAGGGCCCGCAGATGGTGGCAATCATTTATCCTTGGTAGGCCAGTAGGTTCCCCTACTATCACATGGGAGCAGTTCACTCAGCTGTTCCTGGACAGGTATATTCCACCCTCCGAGAGGGAGGAGCTGCGGTACCAGTTTGAGCAGCTGGAGTAGGGGCAGATGTCAGTGACAGACTACGAGGCCAGGTTTTCAGAGTTATCTCGCCATGCCCTTATGATTCTTCCTACAGATGCTGAGAGAGTGCAGAGGTTTGTNCCTGAATAGCTGGAGTAGGGGCAGATGTCAGTGACAGACTACGAGGCCAGGTTTTCAGAGTTATCTCGCCATGCCCTTATGATTCTTCCTACAGATGCTGAGAGAGTGCAGAGGTTTGTAGCTGGATTGCACTCAGGTATTAGGGACAACATGGCCCGAGAGGTGGAGATGGGTACTCTTTATCAGCTTGTGGTCGAGATAGCTCGCCGGATTGAGGGTTACTGATCGAGGGGAAGAGAGAAGGGTCAGCAGGACAAGAGAGCTAGATTTTCTGGAGATTTCAGAGGTGCCCCAGCCAGGGGTAGAGGCCAGTTCGGTAGAGGTCAGCCCAGCAGGCCTCCATATTCAGCTCCTCCACCACCTTCTCGTGGTGCTCCAGTGAGACCTTATTTCAGCGCCATGCCGGAGAGTTCTTACCACCCACCAGCTATTCAGGGTCCCTCCGGCAGGTATTTAGGTCATCAGGGGTCTCCTAGTCCTTACTTTAGTGCCATGCCAGAGAGTCCTCATCGTCCCCCGGCTATTCAGGGTTCATCTTCAGAGCAGCAGGCCATGCCTCCAGCGAGGTGTTACGAGTGTGGGGATTCAGGCCATATGAGGAGGAATTGTCCCAGGCTTAAGGGCAAGGCCATTCAACAGATTTACCAGCCCGCACTCCCAGCACCGGCGGCCTGTCCACCTAGAGGTGGAGGATAGGCTGGTAGAGGTCGTCCCAGAGGTGGAGGCCAGGCAGGGGGAGCTCAGCTAGCTCCTATTCAGTCCATCAGAGGTCAGTCTTCAGGTACTCCAGCCAGATTCTACGCTATTCCGGCCCGAGCAGATGCAGTGGCCTCAGATGCTGTGATCACATGTATTAGTTCGGTATGTGGTAGAGAGGCATCAATGCTATTTGACCCAGGATCTACTTATTCATATGTGTCAGCCTTGTTTGCTTGTTTTCTAGATGCTCCTCGTGAGTCCTTGGGTTCTCCTATATATGTATCCACTCCCGTTGGTGATTCTGTAGTGGTAGACCAGATTTATCGATCTTGCGTGATCACATTCTGTGGGTTCGAGACTAGAGCGGACCTCCTATTGCTCGATATGGTTGATTTTGAGATTATCTTGGGCATGGATTGGCTATCTCCTCATCATGCCATCTTGGATTGCCATGCCAAGACGGTTACTTTGGCCATGCTTGAGTTGCCTAGGCTGGAGTGGAGAGGTTCCTCGGTTAGTGCAACCAATAGAGTTATTTCCTTCCTGAAGGCTCAACATATGGTCGAGAAGGGTTGTTTGGAATATCTTGCTTATGTGTGGGATACCACCGCCGAGTCTCCGACGATTGATTCAGTGCCCGTTGTTCGAGAGTTTGCTGATGTATTCCCTTCAGACCTTCCAGGCATGCCTTCGGATCGTGATATTGATTTCTGCATTGATTTAGCTCCAAATACTCAGCCTATTGCCATTCCCCCGTACCGTATGGCTCCTAAGGAGTGTTAAAGAAACAACTAGAGGAGTTTTTGGCTAAGGGGTTTATCAGACCAAATGTATCACCGTGGGGTGCTCCAGTTCTATTTGTGAAGAAGAAGGATGGGTCCATGCGAATGTGTATTGATTACCGCCAGCTGAACAAGGTCACCATCAAAAACAAGCATCCATTGCCACACATTGATGATTTGTTCGACCAGTTGCAGAGTGACAGGGTGTTTTCTAAGATAGACTTGAGATTGGGCTATCATCAGTTGAAGATTTGGGCCTCATATGTCCCGAAGACTGCCTTTCGTACGAGATATGGCCACTATGAGTTCCTGGTGATATCCTTTGTCTTGACTAATGCTCCAGCAATATTTATGGATTTGATGAATATGGTATTCAGGCCGTATATTGATTCTTTTGTCATCGTCTTTATTGATGACATCTTGATTTACTCACGTAGCCTGGGAGAGCACGAGCAGGATTTGAGAGTTGTGCTCCAGACTCTGCGAGAACAGAAGCTATATGCTAAGTTCTCCAAGTGTGAGTTTTGGTTGGATTCCGTGGCATTCTTGGGACATATAGTATCCGGAGAGGGTATCAAGGTTGATCCTAAGAAGATTGAGGCAGTTTAGGGTTGGCCACGTCCTACTACAGCTACATAGATCAGGAGTTTCTTGGGTCTAGCAGGCTACTATCAGCGATTTGTGGAGGGATTTTCATCCATTGCATCCCCATTGACCAGGTTGACTTAGAAGAATGATCCATTTCGGTGGCCTGACGAGTGTGAGGTGAGCTTCCAGAAGCTCAAGACGGCATTGACCTCAGCACTAGTTCTGGTATTGCCATCCGGTTCTGGGATGTACACAGTGTATTGCGACGCTTCACGTGTTGGCTTAGGGTGTGTGTTGATGCAGGAAGGGAGAGTTATTGCTTATGCTTCGCGCCAGCTGAAGGTTCATGAGAAGAATTATTCGGTGCACGATTTGGAGTTGGCAGCGATTGTTCATGCTCTTAAGATTTGGAGGCATTACTTGTATGAGGTGTCTTGTGAGGTTTATACATACCATCGCAGCTTGCAGCACTTGTTCAAGCAAAGTGATCTTAATTTGAGGCAGCACAGGTGGCTTGATTTGCTGAAGGATTATGATATCACCATCCTTTATCATCCGGGTAAGGCGATTGTAGTAGCAGATGCTTTGAGCAGGAAGGCAGAGAGTATGGGTAGTTTGGATTTCATTGCAGCGGAGGAGAGACCTCTAGCCTTGGACATTCAGTCCCTGGCTAATCGCTTGGTGAGATTAGATCTTTCAGAGCCTCGCCGAGTTCTTGCATATGTAGTGGCTCAGTCTTTGTTATTGGGGGAGATTAAGGCTCGACAATATGATGATCCACGCTTGGCAGAGCTACGGGAGATAGTTTTCCAGGGTGGTGCCAAGGAGGTTACCATTGGCGAGGATGGTGTTCTGAGACTTCAGGGTCGGTTGTGTGTTCCTAATGTTGATGGCTTGAGGCAGAGGATTCTAGAGGAGGCACACAGTTCACGATATTCTGTTCATCCTGGTGCTACGAAGATGTATCGTGACCTGAAGCAGCATTTCTGGTGGAGGCGAATGAAGAAAGACATTGTGGAGTATGTGGCTAAGTGTCTTAACTGCCAGCAGGTTAAGTATGAGCATCATAGGCCAGGAGGCCTACTTCAGCAGATGCCCATTTCTGAGTGGAAGTGGAAGCGCATCACTATGAACTTCATGGTTGGGTTGCCTCGGACCTTGCGGAAGGTTGACGTGGTTTGGTTCATTGTGGATAGATTGACCAAATCGGCGCATTTTAATCTGGTGTGTACTACTTATACTTCTGAGAGGCTAGCCCAGATTTACATTCGAGAGATAGTCCGGTTGCATGGTGTGCCGGTGTCCATTATATCAGATCGAGGTCCTCAGTTCACCTCGCACTTCTGGAGAGCATTGCACAAAGAGATGGGTGCTCAGATAGACCTCAGCACAACATTTCATCCGCAGATTGATGGTCATTTGGAGCGTACGGTTCAGATATTGGAGGACATGCTCAGAGCATGTGTGATTGATTTTGGGGGTCAGTGGGACTAGTTCTTGCCTTTGGCCGAGTTTGCTTACAATAATAGTTATCAGTCCAACATTGATATGGCTCCATTTGAGGCTTTATATGGTTGGCGATGTCGTTCTCCTATCGGTGGTTTGAGCTTGGCGAGGCTAAGTTATATGGCACGGACCTGGTGAGAGATGCCTTGGAGAAGGTGAAGTTGATTTAGGAGAGGCTCCGCACAGCACAGTCCAGACAGAAGAGCTACGCGGATCAGAGGGCACATGACGTGTCATTTATGGAGGGAGATAAGGTTCTGCTGACGGTTCACCGATGAAGGGCATTATGAGATTTGGGAAGAAGGGCAAGCTGAGCCCGAGGTTTATAGGTCCTTTCGAGGTATTGAGGCGTGTTGGAGAGGTTGCCTATGATCTTGATCTACCTCCCCACTTATCGAGAGTCCATCCGATCTTTCATGTATCCATGCTCCGGAGGTATCACGCCGAATTCTCTCACATGGTTGATTTCAACACTATTCAGTTGGATGAAAGATTGGGCTACGAGGAGGAGCCAGTTGCCATTATTGACAGACATGACCGCTAGTTGAGGTCCAAGAGAGTATCTGCGGTGAAGGTCCAGTGGAGAGGCCAACAAGTTGAGGAGACGACTTGGGAGTCCGAGGAGGACATGCGGAGCAGATATCCACACTTATTCAGCACTTCAGGTATGATTCTAGACCTGTTCGAGGACGAACATTTGTTTAAGAGATGGAGAATGTAACGACCCGATCGATCGTTTTGCATATTCGGACCCCGTTCTGCTAAATTTCCTGTAGCGACTTTAGTAATTCATGACTTGCGGGGATGGGTGGTTCGGGATTCGGAAGTGTATAGGGTAATATAGGAACACTTGGTTCCTTAAGATTTGGCTTTAAGGCCAAGTTTGACTTCGGTCAACATTCGGAGTAAACGACCTCGGAATCGAGTTTCGCCGATTCCAATAGCTTCGTATGATAATTTCGGACTTGTGCGTATGTCCGGAATGTATTTTGGATGACCCGGGAGCGTTTCGACGCCAAATAGCAAAAATGGAGTTTCCTTAAGTTCATAATTTGGTTTGGAACGTGTTTTTGAGTTATCGAGGTCCAAACGGAATTCTGAGATCGGGAATAGTTCCGTTATGTCATTTATGACTTTCTTGCAAAATTTGGTGTCATTCCGAGTAGTATAGGTTGGTTTGGCGCATTGAAACTGAATTCAAGAACTTGAAAATTCTTAAGTTTGATTCTAGGGGGTTTTGAGGAGTGATTTTGAGTTTTAGCATGGTTTTGGGTGTTCCGAAGGCTCGAGCAAGTCCGTAATTTGATTTAGGACTTGTTGGTATAATTTCACGGGGGTTCGGGTGGGCCCAGGTGCCTTCCGGACACCAAACGGGGCCAAAAACCAGCAGTTTCAGCTGCTGGTGCACCAGGTCTGGTGTGACCGCAGGTGCGGTTGCCCAGATCGCAGGTGCGAGACCGCTCCGGCAGTCGAGACCTCGCATGTGCGACTCCCAGGAGGAAAGTCCTACCTTCGCAGGTGCGAACCATTCTCCACAGGAGCGGGTCCGCTGGTGTGGAGTTTCTACCGCAGGTGCGATCCCCAGGCTCCTTGCCAAAATCCGCAGGTGCAACCAATGGCTCGCAGGTGTGAGGTCACTGAAGGTAGTGAGCCCATTTAATTCGGGACTCAACCATTTTTCACCACTTTCTTCTCCTCCATTGGCGATTTTGAGAGCTTTCAAGAAGGTATTCGGCCTAGCTACTAAAAGGTAAGTAATTTCCATTTAAATGTTAGATTATTACACTAAATCTTAGGTAGATTAACATCTAATTAGTGGAAATCAAAGGGGTTAGGGTGAAAACCTAGGGTTGATGAACTTTAGGGAATTTCACCACTTTTATAACATGAAATCATGTAAAAACTATATATTAATGACCCTTAGGCCATGGGTGAGTGTTTTCTTCAAAGATTTCCGGAATCCGAGCATGTGGGCCCGGGGGTGTATTTTGGGATTTCTTCAATAAAGATGAATTGGCTAAGCTAGTAAGAAAATTTCATACTTTTGAGTGTATATTGACGTATTTATATAATATTTGACTAGATTCGAGTCCTCAGGTGTAGAGTTTGGAGTTTCGGGAGCGTTCTTGACCCGAAAAGTAGGTTCTACGCAAGGTGAGTCTCTTTTCTAACCTTATAAGAGGGAATTGTCCCCTTAGGTAATTATAAATGATTGAATTGTCCTTATTTGCGGGGGCTACGCACGCACGCACGAGGTGAGGAGAGTCCGTGCGTAGCTACTACTATGTTATGCCGGGTAGTCCTTACTTGTATCCCTACATGTATTACTAGGCGATTATTATCCTTGAAACTAGCATGAGAAAATGGAAGGTTACATTAAATCTTGTTGTTGCCATGATTCTTGTCTTTCCAAGTATGAATTCCATATTTCCTGAATTTTCTGACAATTCTGTGTATGTATATGAGCACCCGTGTCGCATGTATGATTCGTGAGCAGGGTAGACTTATATTATTTCAACCGCGTCGCACGATCGATCCGCGAGCGGGGTAATAGATGCATCTATGGTTCGAGCCGTTCGACCCTTCGGCAGTGCACATTTAAATTTTTGCATCGCTTCGGCCGCACGCCTCGGCATACTATATTCTATGTATTTGACTTAGAGTTTTATTAATATTGTCAAATGTATTGTTCTATGTGGTAGGGGGCCTTGGACTTGTATTAATGTTGTTATTTGACACTTGCGGTAGGTGGTAGTTCATATACTTGATATTCCATGTCTACTTGATTTCCATAATTTCTAATCCTGATTAAACCTATTTAATTTTATCATTTCTAATGACCCTAGTGAGTAATACGTCTACCTCTCGTCACTACTTCTTCGAGTTTAGACGGGATACTCACTGGGTACATATTTGATTATATGTACTCATGCTACTTTTCTGTACTTAATTGTACAGGTTCTGAGGTTGGTGCATCTGGTTATCATACCAGAGCGCGATCATGATAGTACTTACTGGACTAGACTACACGGTGAGCTGCTCTTCTCGGCGTTCCTAAGCAGCACTGTGGAGTTTCTATTATTTTTGGATATTTTTGTCTACCCCTTCCAGACAATTGTATATTTATTTTGTCTACTTTGTATATTCCACTAGTCTCCTGTGGACTTGTGACACTAGGTCTTGGCACGGGTAGTTGGTTTTTCTAATATTTTTGGCTACACTACATATGTTGGCAAACGATCTTTTGAGTTCATTTAATCAAGTTGCATCACTTGATCGTTTTCTTTAAATGATTCTAAATCAAAAACATTTCAAGCACTTAAACATTTAAATAAGTAAAGTAATCTCTCTAGTAAACTGATGTTGGCTTGCCCGACTCCGGTGTTGGGCGCCATCACGACCTGAGTTGGAATTTGGGTCGTGACATTTGTTGTGATACTTAGGCTCAATTTTTGACTCTTGTATAAGTTCCTTAAATTCTATGATTTTAAATTTACTTACCTGCTTTGACTAGAGTGTCTTGATGAATCCAATCCTGAGTGAGTTAAGTGCCATGTGTGTGTGAGGTTTGTGTGTTATTCTGTGCATTGCATTTGATTACTAGAACTTGCCCCGTGTGTTTGCAAAGCGAAATAGTAGTTTTGTTCAGTCTTGGAAGTGATATAGGCATTTCTTTGTTGAGCCAGATATGTATATTGTACCCGCCTAATTGTTATGTATCGTAGTTAACCCCTTTGAGCCTTTAACCTGTTTCTTTGGCAACCACATTACAAGCCTTACCCATTTATTTGAATTAACTATCTATTTGAACCTTTTAACCTCTCATGAGAACTTGAATTGTTATGAACTGTGTAAAGGTTAAAGTGTGGGGTGGTTTTTTGGCTTTTGAGTGGAACTAATAAAATAAGGAGAAAGGTGCACTGTTTTGAAAAGGTAAGAGTCACTTGAATTAAAAAAAAGGAAAAAATAGTTGTATTGGTGTGAAAAAAAAAATTCCTTGATAAGTGGTGACTCTTGATGTAATTGTGCTTAACGAAGTATGGGTAAAATACATTGATGTGGAGGCGGAGTTTGGTTTGACATAAGTATGGGGTTTGAATGTTAAAGTATATGTATTAAAGTGCTTAGGGAGGTGTAGTCACTCTTATATCTAAATGTATCTACCCGTGCCACAACCAACATTACAACCAAATAAAGTCCTACTTGATCCTAGACTGAATAAGCTCGATTAGTAGAGTAGTAACTACGGGCAAGCCTATGGTGCATTTTTTGTGGCATATGAATGTTATTTATGAGAGTGAGTGAATTTTTCTATCTTGAGTTCGTAAGTGTTCTTAAATTTTATTATGTCTCTTTTGTTGTGTGAGGGCACTTGATTCATGAAGGAAAGGTAATGTCAGTGACCTCTATGTTAGAGTAAGTGGGTGAGTTATGAATAATGCATGGTACTTGTGAGTCAAATCTTGAGGTGAAGATGTTACGCTTTTGTGCTTAGTCAATTTTAAATATTCTTGGTGTGATGAGTTAGAAGAATTGTTTAAAAAAAAGTCGTGTCTAAATAAAGTGTAGTTCGATTACTCGAGGACGATCAATGGTTTAAGTGTGGGGTGTTGATGATAGGCTATAATTGTGTATTTTAGTCGCCTATTACACTCTAATTTACTGCACTTTAATTGAGTTTGAGCTTTAATCTCTAGTGGTTTGCACTAACTGTGTGTTTTATGTCTTGTAGGAGTGATTCCGAGCTATATAGATGTTATGAAATTAATTCAAGTGATTTGGAGCTTTGAAGTCTGAGTAAAATCCCAAGGACTTAAGCCGGGATCGTGTTCAGGAGTCAAATTTGATAGTTAAGAACAAACGAAGACTCGAGTAGGCATATTATGCACTGTCTAGTAAAATAGACATAACTATTTTATCCGAACTCCATTTGAGCTATATAATATATGGTTGGAAATATAACTTAAAAGTCTACAACTTTTATGTTTTACGTTTTTCCAAATCGCACAAATGGGGCCGAATACTTGTCGACATGCGCGGCCTGAGCGCGGTTGGAGCGCGCCCGCGCACGTCTTGCCCGGGAAAAGTGTCCTTTTTAGCATTGGAGAAGGTATAATTGTTTGGTCCCGACCCTACTTGGTATATATACATGAAAAAATGGTATTTTGAGCAGAGGGGGACATACTTTTGACACAGATTCGACCTAAGGAGGCAGAGACACAATAGGAGCAAGACGAGGAATTCTTCTACGAGTTTTTCCTTCCTCTTCCTATTTTTTCATTGTTGGTTATGACTTGTAGTATTGTATTTTTACATACTATTATGAATAGCTAAGTTGTTATCTAGGGTTTTGATGGAACCTATTGAAGGATGAAATTCTTGTTGTGGTAATATAGTTTGCGCAGTTTAATCTCGATTTGTTCTACTACATTTCTATTGTAGTTAATTGATAGGATCCTCAATTAGCTGTGCCTATTTAGTATGTATTACTCGGGAGAGAGTGCATATTTAGGTAGTTGTTGAACAACACCATTCCCAAAGTATATAAGGAATCAATAACTGAGGGTTTAAAGGTGGGATTAGGGATAACGAAACCTTGGGTGCGATCTAAGTGAGTTGTAATTAAAGTCAGCTAGCGTAACTCGGGAGAGTATGTCTAGTAAATTGTTGTAATTACTCGGGAGAGATTTACGGTAGTAAGAGTGCTCATGGTCGATAGAGAAGATTAGGCAAATTTATATGAAACATAGCAGGAAGGGATTCCATCAATAGGGGAAATCATAACTCTAGACCTCCTTAGTTCTGTCTCAAATTTCATCCTTGTTAGTTGATAATTTTACTGCTTTATAATAGTTTTTACTTAATTAGTTAGAAATAAATATTATAATCTCTATAATTAGGATATTGTTTGGACTTGTATTTCTTAGCAATATTGAACAATTATAGCGAAACCTTAGTTCTCTGTGGGATTCGACTTCGGACTTGTAAACCAGATTATATTTGCAACGACCGCTTAGTCCTTTTTATAAGGCATAGTTGGGCGTGATCAGTTGTATAATGTCATATACCAAAATTTGGTTTCACACCAACGAACTTAAACTCACACAAAGCTAGTGTTTTCCCCGGGGCAAGACAACACCAAAAATGTCCCGAGGCAATAGTTGGGGATAGAAGTCTCGAGAGGCATACGCCCTACAATTCGGGGCGTACGCCTGCGTGTTGAAGCGTATTTTTGTAGTGAGGCGTAAGCACAAAAGAATTTTTTAAATTAAAATAAAATTGGCTGAATAAGTCTTTAATATTGTCGCACCCCCTTTTTCCCTCTCCTTTCGGATCGGTCAGGGTTTTTGACATTATAGGGACAACTCGTTTCCTTTTGGGAAAAGGGGTATGTAAGGAATTGAAGAGTCACCACCTAACAAATTAAGGTTCTTTAGGGCACCTACTAAGGGTCACAGATTTGAATAACCAGAGATTGGGTAAGAGCTTGAAATTACTTCAAGGGGAAGGTGTTAAGCACCCCTCAAAGTCCACAACTGTGGTTCCCGACCAAACAAACTTTGTGAATTTAAACAATTAGCAAATAAGCAATTAAAGCACAAGCCAAATAAAGGGTTTTGAAAAGATTCACAGTCTAAGCACACATATGAAATAAAGTTTTTTAAAATATTTAAAGTCTAGGCACATATACAAGGTTTTGAAAGATTTACAATCTAAGCACACATGTATAAGGGATAGGGGGTCCTAGGTTGTTTATCCTATAGGATCACATCAGTACAATGCCCGGTAATCACTCCTCAGTGAGGGGATACTCGTGGCATTAGCGCACCGATCATCATATCTATATCTACCCTTTCCCACCCCTTAGAGGTTATTTAAGCGAGTGTTATTTAACAACCTCTATGCGTGTTGTTACACGTCCCTTATTAATGGTCCTTGAGAAAATTAGGACCTCTACCTATAGGCAGTTCTAGACAGACCCCTAAGGTTTAAAAGGAGAAAATACTAGGCAACAGGCAAGAACAAATAGGACTTTAGCAAATAAAGGCAGGAAAGAACAATTAAGAGGCTCAGATTTACCTCCACAGATAATGCACGTAAACAGCACGACTCAAACACAAACAAGAGGCATTTTTATTAGACATGATCCTAAAGCATGATGTCTAAGTGAATATCAAAACACAGAAGATATGTAGTTTTATTTTATAAACCCATAAGCAGGGGCCCTAATCAGTTTGCCTACTGATTTTAAGTCTGTTAACCATTAAGCAGTAAACACAAAAGAAAGAGTTTTCCAGTTTTATAAAGGTTGATTACCTAAGGCTTGCCTAGGCGTGGGGGGTAGTGCACAATAGTTACCAGAATTGTTAAAAACTGTTTAAAATTATTTATACCTAAAGCATGCTGTTCTAAGTGTTGCAAAATATAGGGATTATTACCAGCTTATTTAAAACAGGATGATCAAATGTGAGACAGTCTTATGTCCTTTTTTCATGCATCAGTAGTTTAACTAGGCGTGGCTCAGCAAATACAAACGAAATCCTAAGGCATGGTATCTAGTATGCACATATAAAATGCAGAATGATTTCAAGATATGCAGAATTACTAAAGCATGATTTCTAAATGCACAGAAAGTTACAACATAATTTCAGGATGTGCAGGAGCAACATTTTTTATGTTACTGATGTTATTTAGCCTAGAAGCAGGATTTCTAAGTGATAATATCAAATGAGATGCTGGAAAACATGATATCTAATGACATACTTTGAATGTGTTGGTCTAAACATGGATTCTAATGCACATATAGGAAATGTAAACCTAAGACATGATTTCTACCCATTGATATTGATAACATATATAACTACCCTCCCATTTTCACTAGCCAACCCCAATATTCGTTTACAATAATTATTACAAATCAATATTGAAATGAATTACATAAGTAGAAAAAGAAAAGAAGAAGTTACACTATAGGGAGCTTGAAACAGGCCCAGATATACCAAAATGCCCATAGCCTCAAGTGCCAAAGTTTTTCATAACCTTTTCATGTCCGGGTGTGTCAGAGTTCCCTAAGGACCTCAAGGATCCCGGGCAGTGCTCACACCCAGATTTCACAGCCATAACTGAGTAAGTGCGGTGTGGAAGTGCCAGCCCCAGTGCATCAGAGTTCAGAGGGATCTCACAGGGATCCCAAAGTAGTCACACACTGGAGGGGCAAAACTTAAAGACCTAAGAGTAGAGTGAGAGTGCTTGACATAGCTTTGAAAGGGTTTGATAGGAAAATAGTTATTGAAAGAGACTCAGTAGAAATAGTTTTATAAAATAAGAGAGAGTTGTTTAGTAAAACAACTTTTGAGGAGAGTAGGTCAATTAACAAACACAGATCAAACACTGAACCAAAGCAGGTTCAGCATCACACATAGAACAAACCTTCACACAGGGGTGATCGGAACTGGGGAAACATAGAGCACATAATGTACAAGCATAGCAGTTCTTGCAGGGAATAGCATGAACTCCAGAATCAACACAGAATCAAGCAACTTAGGGTACAAATTGTTTTGCCAAAGAAAGGTTCAATACTAGAAACCAGATAAACACAGAATTGAACAAAGTCACATTGAGACATACTACAAAAAGAGGGGTAACATATTCATGCTGATCCTAAGGGGAGTAATACATAACATAACATGCTAGATGGACAAAAATGTAAACATGTCAACTACAGATTGCACAGCAAAACCATAGATAGAAACAAACTAGAAATAGGATAAACTGAAGCAGTAAAAGAAACATATTGGTTTTGGTACTTGAATTGAAATCAGAACATACCAGTAAAGAAAATAGCAAACACAAAAGTGAAGAATAAAGAGAGCACGATAATTATCCTTGGCTTGCATCCGGCTAATTCAGAGCAGTAGCAAGTAACAAAGAAGGAGAGTAGAAAGCTTTGAGTGTGAGAGATAGTTTTTGAACCAATGTGTTCGTGTGTTGGTGTTAATGAGAGAGCATGTATATATAGTTTGAAACTAGGTAGAATAGTAAGGTAAGAATCAAAGTAAAGAAGTAATTATGGGGACTTAGAATCAATCAGTATAAAATCAATATAATACTCCTCAATTAAGGGAGTTAACTTCAAATGGTAAAGACAAATAAGGAAGGAGATCACATAAGACTGGAATATAACACATAAGGAGATATTTCAACACAGTAACTATAGAATAGGTAATTAGGCTAGGTACATAATATTCTAATTAAGGAAAGAGTTGTAAGAATCGATTGACAGTGTAGTCAATCACATAATAAGGCAAGAAAATAACTTATAGTTCAGAAATCAGTAGAGAATAAAGGATATCAATCACGGGAAATCAGGGATTCCAATAGAAGGCAATATTAACTAAAGGAAAGTACTACAAATGAACAGAAAATATAGGCAGGGAGAAGCATGAAATTAGGTTATTTGTTAAATACCCAATTAAAATAATTAAAATAATTTGTAAAAATAGCTAATAATCATAAAAAATGAATTTCATGAATAGAAAATAATTTAAAATGATTACTTAGTATTTTAAAATACAAATGACTAAGTTTTGGGTAAAAATGGTATAAAATTATATGATTGGGCTATAATTGCAAAGGTATTGCAATTATAGCCAAAAGATGCCAAATTGGCTATTTACTAAATAATTTGGCCGTAATAGGACCATGAATAATAAATTAAATCAAGAAATGATTTTGAAATCATTTGTGATGCAGTTTTGTAATTATTTGTTGGAAATAAAATGCTGGCTAAATTAATAAAAATATAGGAAAATTATGGAAAAATACCAATTGCTATTAATGCACGATTTTGAAGGTATATATGCAATTTAAAATATTTTTTGGTAACAACTTTCCCTCTTTACCCCGAAAGGATGAAAGAGTTGTCGGGTAAAGATATGATGGCCAATTTTGACCGAGCGAAACAATTTGAGAGATTTAGGGTCGCGCCCTGGTTTTTGAGCTGCCTACATATCCCTGGTTTTACAGGAATCAAGCCGTATGTAGTTCCGGATTCATCGGTGAAGTATACTGATGAAGTTGTTACTAGAGCGGACGCAACATCTAGAGTTGAATGAATGAACAGTTTACAAAAGGGGTTAGGTTTGATATGGCTGGAAGAACTGGAGCGGGATCGCTCCTGCTGGGATAGCCGTTGTTTGTCGGGTTACATACAAATAAGTATACCACAAGTGTATATTGTGTATAAATTTAAACATGATGCAGGTTCCCGTTGGACTATGAAAGTTGTCTTCGGACGGTTAGGGATGACGTCCTCAGACCATGATGTCTTGGGCCATGAATTGTTTGATGAGGATTCGCAGGCCATGAAATGATGTTCTCGGGCCATGAAGATGGTGCCTCTGAACTATGACGCCTTTGGACAGGTTGGCGATATTTCAGCCCATGAAATGCAGTAATATGACTTCCACAAGGCAGAGCTTAGTCTTGGGAAATCAAGGGCAGAGCTTAGCCCGAAAGAGAAGCGAAGTAAATAATGCTTGAGAGACAGCCCTTAGTCCCGGTGAAAAGCAAATTGGAGGCAGAGCTTAGCCTCATGCAAGTATGGAGACAGAGCTTAGCCTCATGCAAGATGTGGAAGGCAGAGATTAGCCTTATGCAGAATGGAGGCAGAGCTTAGCCTCATGCAGGATGAAGGCAGAAATTAGCCTTATGCAAATGGAGGTAGAGATTAGTCTCATGCAGAGATGTGGAAGGAAAAGATTAGCCTTATGCAGAATAAAGGCATAGATTTGCCTTATGCAAGAGAAGGCAGAGAGTAGCCTTATGCAAGATGGAAGGCAGAGATTAGCCTTATGCAAATGGAGGTAGAGCTTAACCTCATGTAGATAGGAAGGCAGTGGTTAGCCTTATGCAGATGGAGGCAGAGCTTAGCCTCATGTAAAATGCGGGATATAGCTTAGTCCCATGCAAGATGAAGGCAGAGCTTAGCTTTATGCAAATGAAGGCAGAGATTAGCCTTATGCAAATGGAGGTAGAGCTTAACCTCATGCAAAATGAGGGACAAAGCTTAGTCCCATGCAAGATGAAGGCAGAGCTTAGCTTTATGCAAGATGGAAGGCAGATATTAGCCTTATGCAAAATGAAGGCAGAACTTAGCATTATGCAGAAGATTAAATAGTAAATGACAGTAGAATTTCTTAGCTGGCAGCATGCTTTGATATTGTGATTGTGCTGAGCATTGTGACTACGAAGCATTGTTTGTTCGTGCTGATAGAAAATGTAGGCAAGTGCGATGGTTTCGATGATTGTGATTTTGAACATGTTCGTTCTTTATTCCTGCATCCAAAGAAAAATTGTAAGTTCTATAGACGGGGGAGGTTGGTTCGTATCCCCGCTGGCTTTGCTTGACTCGTTCTGCTCGGTCTGATGATCCTGTTTAAATCATCGGGGTAGCATTTGCTAAACAGAGCAATATTTTGAAAATAAGCATGGATGATTTTGTAAAGACATAATATGAAAAATATTTCAAGAAATTTAGATGAACCGACGACTGTAACACGGTTCAAGACATTGCAACCTCTCATGCTACGGAATTTTGAGGGTCCTTCTCAAAATTCTGCTCCAGTTTGATGGGTTGACGACTCTGGCTGTTGCGCAGGCCTCCTCAAAATTCTTCCCCAGTTTCCAATTGTGGGGGGAAATGAGATTTTTATTGAATTGTGACCGAACCCATAGGGCTGCCTACGTATCCCCTCTTAAATGGGAATCAGGTCTGTGAGCATGTGATTTTTCACCTACCAAATGCCCCTACAAAATTCGATAAATAAATTAATTTCATAGATTTTGTTGATTTTCAGTGATTAATTGTGAAAGATTTGTATTTTTTGGCATATACATAATTCATCTTTTTAAATTTGTTCAAAATTGCATCACTATTATCAAAGAATTATAAAGTTATAATTAACTGAATAATAGACGAGTGATGGTTATTTAATGTAATGTAGTTTTAATAACTAATTACTAAAACTAATCATTTTTATTCATTAAATTATAGATTAATTAGGAATATAAAATTGGTCATTTTATTCTTGATTAATCTGTAAATAGATGAAAAGTAAGGTCTAAATTAGTTACTATGTTTTTTGGATTAAATTAGATTATAACTTAATTAGATTAATTAGTTTAATTAATCAAAGAAGTCAAAAATCGGACCTGGGCCAAGAAATACCCAGGCCCAATCCCTATACACTCAACCTACCCAGCCCAATCCCTATACACTCAACCTACCCAGCCCAATAAATCCCTCAACCTGGCCTTTAACACTTAGTCCAAACGACACCGTTTAATAGGTGTCAATCTCAGCCGTTGATCATCTTCCAGACACTGGCATAACCTAGTGATCTCTTTCTCAGGCGACAACATAACCTGTTGACCTTTCCAGACACCAGCATAACCTGGTGATCTCTTTCCTTGACAACGGCATAACCCGTTGATCCTCCCCCCAGACACCGCCATAACCTGGTGATCTTTTTCTTGACGACTGATCACGCTCAACTATGTCTTATAGAAAGACTAAACGGGTGCTGCAAATATAATCTGGGGTATTATGCCCAGAGTCGATACCACAGGGAATAGACGTATCAACTAAGTCTTTAAAATACTACTGGTACTTATTCAATTTTCTCAATACTTTTGAATATAATTTGGTGAGGTTTACTAAATCTAATAACAAAATAATAAACTAGTAATTGACTAACAATATAGTGTAAACAATGATAATAAAGGTCTAAGGTTATGGTTTCCCNTGAGCCTAAGCGTCACAACCATAGTACTGACTATTCTCAAGGCATTAGCATGGTTCGAGATATTGCTCCTATTAAGCTCTTAAACATATGATTTCTACTCCTAAAAATTAAAAACTACCTACTACCCGGTTCAATTAAAAACCCTTGGAAAAGAACCGTGGTCCAAAGAAAAACCAAGGGGGAATTACTACACTACCTAAAACAAAAATCTTTTTATTTTTTATTTTTTTCTTTTCTTTTAGACTTACTTCCCTCAAGAAAACTGTCTAGGAGATCCATCGTCAGGAAGAAAACTGTCTCTGAATTTTTTTATTTTTTTAAGCTACAACTAAACGAAATAAAATATAAACAAACAACTCAATTCACACAAAAAAATATATATATAGCACACCCCACACTTAGTTCATGCACTGTCCTCAGTGCATCATAGATATACATAGCCAAAGAAAAACAACAACAAAAAAACACAAGAAAACAACAAATAAAAAGAAAAAAAAAAAGAAGAACAAAGTGCAAGATACTTCCTGGTCACTCAGCGTCATCATCATCGGACGGTCTCCATTCCTCTTCAAACTCATCCTCTCCATCATCATCCTCATTCGATTGTAGGTGCTCTGCATCAGAATCAAATGGCGTGTTTATATCTTCATCCTCTAGGAGCCTATACACCTCATTTGCTCCTATCATCTGCAGAGCATGAGCGTTGAGCGGATACCTCT